>CAUYQV010027846.1:0-14966 GCA_963574575.1 Galagoides demidoff | reverse complement strand
TATTCTTTAGAATAAATTCCTAGATTGTAATGGCTGTGTTGAAGGATATCAACACGAAATTTACACTTCAAAATTCATGTTGTAACTGAGAAAATGACATGAAGGCTGTGTTGATCAGTTTGATGGAAGTATTTCGGATTGAAGCTTCTGTTTCAGAGAACCGTCAGCAGGTGCTGCTACGCTAGGAGAGCCAATCCCCCGTCTCTCCCCGTTGCTTACAAATCCCTATCACATATCCAGCACCAAAGAATGAGTACTATTTGATCTAAAATAACAAATTTAGTACCGGTCTTCCTTCTTTGTTGTTGGCCCTTGGCCAGAATTGTGTTTATATTTTTCTTTTCATTTTCATAGTTTTAAAATAGTTGACCAAGACCGAAGGCATTAAAGGTGAAAAACATGGCGATTTGATACACAGGTATAGTATATAATGTTTACCACCATCCAATTCTTTAGCATACTTACCACCACTCATGTTGTACATTATTAGATCCCCCCCAATGTGTGTACCTGACACCTGAAAATGTGGACCCTTTGACCAGCATTATTCCCTGTTCCCCACTCCCCGGAGTCTGGAAACCACGGGTCCACCCTCTGCTCATATGGGTTTGACTTTTTAAGCTCTGCATATCCGTGAAATCATATAGTGTTTATCTTTTTGTATTTGCCTTATTTCAATTGGATGTCTTGCAGGTTCATCGGTGTTATCACAAATAGCAGGATTTCCTCCTTTTTTTTTTTTTTCTGCAGTTTTTGGCAGGGGCTGGGTTTGAACCCACCACCTCCAGCATTTGGGGCTGGTGCCCTACTCCTTTGAGCCACAGGCACCGCCCAGGATTTCCTTCTTTTTATGGCTGAAAAATATTCCATTGTATGTGTCTACCACAGTTTCTTTATCCATTCATCCATCTAGGGCAGCGGTTCTCAACCTGTGGGTCGTGACCCACAGGAACTATATTAAAGGGTGTGGCATTAGGAAGGTTGAGACCCACTGATCTAGGGAATCTTAAGTTGTTTCCATATCTCATTTCCATATCTTGACTATTGTGAATAGCCTCAGTGAGCACAAGGCTGCAGAGACCTCTTTAGGTACTGATTTCATTTCCTTTGAATATATACCAACAGTGGGATTGCTAGATTGTATGATAGTTCTATTTTTTTTTTTAAGGTTCTTCTTTTGTTTCTTTTTGAGACAGAATCTGGCCCTGTCACCTGGGCTGGAGTGCCATGGCCTCAGCCTTGCTCACAGCAATCTCAAACTCCTGGGCTCCAGCAAACTTCCTGCCTCAGCCTCCTGAGTAGCTGGGACTATATAGACACAGACCACCATACTTGGCTAAAACAACTTTTTATTTTGAATTATTTTGGGTACATGATAGTCGTATGTATTTACAGGGTCCATGTGATGTTTTAATATGGGCATACGATGTGTGTTCATCAAATCAAACTATGTAATTGGGGTATCTGGCACTTCAGACATTTATCATTCTGATTCTACTCTTTTAGTTGTGTTATACTATATTCTAGCTGATTGTTGATTATAGTCACTTTATTCTACCAAACATTGTTCATTCAATCTGAACAATGTACCCATTAGCCACCCTTAGTTTATTCCTCCCTCCACGCTACCCTTCCCAGCCTGCAGTCAGCATCACTCTACTCTCTATTTCCATGGGATTGCTTTTAATATTTAGCTCCCACATATGGGTGTGAATATGTGAGATTTGTCTTTCTGAAATAAGCTTATTTCCCTTAACAGAATATTCTTCAATTCTATCCATGTTATCGCAGATCACTGGATTTCATCCTTTTTAATGGCTGAGTAATATTCCATTGTGTATATGTACCACAGTTTCTTTATCCATTCAACCACTGGTGAACATGTATGTTGATTCCCAACTCTTGGCTATTGTGAATGATGCTGTAGTTAACAGCAGGAGTGAAGATGTGTCTTTGACGTATATATTTCCCTTCTTTTGGGTATATTCCTAGATCTTATAATAGCTCTAATTTTAACTTTTGAAGGAACCTTTCTAGTGTTCTCCACAATGATTGTACTAATTTACATTGTCACCAATCGTGTCTAAGGGCTCTCTTTGCTCCACACTCTGGCCAAGACCTGCTATCTCTTTTCTTTTTCATCCTATGACAGACGTGAGGTGATATCTAACTGTGGGTTTGATTTGCATTCCCTTGATGACTAGTGAGACTGAGCATTTTTTCACACACCTGCTGGCTGTTTGTATGTCTTCGGTAGAAAAATGTCTCTTCAGGTCCTTTGCCCATTTTTTGATCTTTTTCTTCTTTCTATGAGGTGTATACATGTTTTGTATATTTTGGATATTAATCCCTTTTCAGATATATGATTCAGAAATATTTTTACCCATTCCATAAATTGCCTTTCTACTTTGTTGATTGTTCTGCTAATCTCTTAGAGGAGATTGACAAGCAGTTCTAATATTGTCATCCTGAATGTCCAACTGGGTGAAGTCTTTTAGGCGAAGATTCTGATGAGGCTCCTGGAAATGAGGTCACAATGATTGATAGCTGCTTCCCAGGACATCACTGTGTAGTGTGGTGGAGTGGAGAGGCCGAGGATGCTAAAATAGAGGAAAAACAGATGAAAATGTTAGCTTCTAATTCTGGTCACACCAGCGTCTCTCCTGACTGGAAACTGGAGGGCCATTACGGATCTTAGTTCTTCCAGAAACACCCCACCCCATATTCCCTTAATCCCACTTTGAAAGCCCATTCTTAAATTCTTACTTCTCTCTTGGCACAACTACTGTGTTTTTCTCCACCACACAGTCTCTCTCTACTCAGTAATTTAAAGCCGTTTATGTCAGAATGACGCTAATTACATCAGGATCCACTGAAACCCCTCTGAAAGATACTTTTTAAAGGATGAAACGTAAGGAAACTACTCTTTGTGCAGCGAACGTGAAAACTCACTGGATTGAGGAATTTTGCAAACACAGGCAGGGAGGGGATATTAAGGACACGTCAAACTTTTAAAAGGATCAAGTATATAGTTTGCAAAAACACTCATTTCTGGGTAGAGGCAAAAGACCACTATCTTCTGCTTGTAACTTGTTTTAGCAAAATTCCAGCATTTAATTATTAGTTTGGTGGATGACCACACCGGGCCATTTGGTGTAATATGACAGGCCCTGCAGGGAGCAGTCAGTAATTTGAAACCCTAACCATGTGTTTTTGTCTGAAAAAAATTAATACCTGTAGCATGATTGGAGTGGCATGGTTCCACCAATCCACATGTGGAAAAAACTCCAGGGCACTAATAAAGGCAGCTACTGTTCTGGCTTGTGGCAAACATAGTGGGCACTATTTATCAACTGTATACTGTGTGTCATTGCTACAGACTCATTATCCCATTTCATCTTCTTGCTTCTTCTACAAAGGAAGTAAGAAAGAGCTATGAGCTAGCTGATAACAAAAGGAGGTGTTTATGGGGCACGCAAGACATTCTGTAAATTTTAACCTGTGCTATCTATCTTAATCCGCGAATATTACAATATCCTTTTGTTAAATATGAAAAAAATTTTAAATGTAACTAACATTAACAGGAAAACGTTGGGAGCAAGATTTGCTATGAGAATTGTCTGGTGCTCACCTGTTATTTAATAGCTACGCTATATACAAAGGTTAGTAAGTAACTAATTCTGACGAAACTTGAGGAAGTAGAAGATTATAGCCTGGATTTGGGCAAAGTCTTAGCTCCACAAATTTGAAAATAATTAGTTCCATTCCATCGTGTTTAATTACAAAGCACACCACCAATTAGTCTAGTCAATAGACATCCTTGAGGATTTATTTTAATGACTTGCAAGATGGATTTGTAATTACACAGATAGATTTAAAGATCTGATAAAGAACTGGCTAGAAATAATAACAATAGCTACTATTTACTACAGACATTATCACAAATACCAGCTGCAACCCTGAAAGACAGACACTAAGCTATTAGACCTTTTTAACAATTTTAGTTGAAACATCCACTCGCTTCTTGTGGTCTTATGATGGAGGTGAAGAGGGCCCAAGCCCCAACTTTCAGGGTAATCATGATGAAACTAAGCCAGTCATAATGATGCAACCACTCTCCCCCTTGTCCGGCTAAGGCAAGGTCATGTGGCATAAGTCTAGCCAGTGAGACCTGAAGAGCAGGCTGCACAGGGACGCCAGGAAAGGATTTCTTCTTTGTTGACTTATGGACACACTGGAAAGTAAACACATCCTTTTCCTCCACTGGTCATCATCCAGTGGACAGGCCTTGTCATGTCTGTGCTTGACGCCTGGAACCGCATCAGCCCTCTTATGACAAGGAGTAGAGTATGACAGGCACCAAAGGTGACAGAGAGCAAATAAGGGGAAAAAACTTGCAGGCATGATGATGTCAAGTTGCTAATTTACCAATCCTACTTGTCCCATCTGAGAAGTCCCTGCTGTGTGAGATAATACAATTTCTGTATTAATTCAGGTAAATTTCTTTTTGTGTGTGAGTGTGACTTACAGCTCAAAGCATCCTAACTGATAGCTATATCATCCCTATTATGCTGAGAGGGAAAAGAGAGCTCAATAAAACTGATGTTTGCCTAAGATCACATTCGGTGAATGATGGAGCAGGAGTTATACGTACGTGTATATGATCTTAAGACCTTGCTTTACCACACACATCAGAGCTCCCTTTTCCTGCTGCAGCCTCCTTTTGTGTCATAAAACCTCTCTCTTACTGGGAGAGTGAAAGGCAATCCAAATGAGTGCTTTGCTATGTCCTCAGTTTCTACATCTGTGTACGTGCAGATGGGGCTACCGTGAGGAGTGAGGCAGCTTCTCAGGTCCCCTAGGACATTTTACTAGCACATCTAAACAAAATCTTTCTATTCCCTTCTTCAGTGCCAGAGATTCAAATGCTTTGATGGCTTGCCATTGCTCATAGTATAAACTCAAGGCTTCTTATCACAAACTCAATAGCAAGAAAACAAATGATCCAATTAAAAAATGGGCAAAATTGAATAGACATCCAGAAAATGGCCAACGGTATCCAAGAAAACACTTAACGTCTCTAATCATCAGAGAAATACAAATTAAAATCCAATGAGATATTCTCACTCCCTCTTAAAATGGCTTTTTTAGAAAACAATTTATTATTAAGTCACATACACATAGATCATGTATCCAATAATGCTTTTATAGGGTAAAATATGCTGATTTTTTTTTTTTTTTTAGATGGAGCCTCAAGCTGTCCCCCTGGGTAGAGTGCCATGGCATCACAGCTCATAGCAACCTCCAACTCCTGGGCTCAAGCGAGTCTCCTGCCTCTGCCTCCCAAGTAGCTGGGACCACAGGTGCCCGCCACAATGCCCGGCCATTTTTTGGTTGCAGCCGTCATTGTTGTTTGGCGGGTCAGGGCTGGGGATTCGAACCCGCCACCTTAGGTGTACATGGCTGGCGCCTTAGCCGATTGAGCTACAGGCGCCGAGCCAATATGCTGATTTTATATACAATTTGGAATGCTTACAACAAACTAGTTAATATAGCTTCCACCTCATTTACTTAATTATTGTGTTAAGACATTTATACTCTATACTTAATAGGTGTGCCCTTGAAATATGCACCATAGGTCCCCCTCGTTTACCCTCCCTCTATCAAACTTCCTCCGTCCCCTCTCATCTCCCTCCTCTCCCCTCCCTCATCCTGGGCTATAGCTGTGATTTACCTTTCATATGAAAGTGTGAGTGATTATAAATTGGTTTCATAATAGTACTGAGTACATTGGATACTTTTTCTTCCATTCTTGAGATACTTTACTAAGAAGAATATGTTTTATCAAAAAGAGGAAAGATAAGTCTTGGCAAGAACGTGAAGACCAGGGAACTCTTGTACATTATTGGTGGGAATATAAGTTGGCATGATCATTAGGGAAAACCATATGGAAGTTTCTTTTAAAATTAAAATTAGAGCTACCTTATGATCCTGTGAGCCCATTTTCCCAAAGGAAATGAAATCAGTATGTCAAAGAGGTACCTGAGCTCCCAATGTTCATCTCAGCCTTACGAAAGTTAAGATATGGAATCAGTCCAAGCATTCATCAATGAATACAGAAATTGGCTCAGCATCTGTGGCTTAAGTGGCTAGGGCGCCAACCACATACACCTAAGGTGGCAGGTTCTAATCCAGCCTGGGCCTGCCAAACAACAGTGACGGCTGCAACCAAAGAATGGCCGGACGTTATGGCGGGCGCCTGTGGTCCCAGCTACTTGGGAGGCTGAGGCAGGAGACTCACTTGAGCCCAGGAGTTGGGGGTTGCTGTGAGCTGTGGTGCCATGGCACTCTACCCAGGTGGACAGCTCTGTCTCAAAAAAAAAAAAAAAAGAATACAGAAATTGGGGTACTTATAAACAATAGAATGATACTCAGTCTTAGAAAGAAAGGGGAAAATACCATCACTTTTGACAGCATTGATGAACCTGAGGACATTATGTTAAATGAAATTAGCCGGGCATAGAGAGACCAATGCTGCGTTATCTTACTTATATGTGCGATCTAAACATTTGAACTCTTAGAAGGAAAGAGTAGAATGGGGGTTACCAGGGGCTGGGGGAGGGGGAAATGACTGGAGAGATATTGATCAAAGGATGCAAAATTTCAGTTGGGAAGAATAAGTGTAAGATGTATATTATACCACATGGTAACTATAGTTAATAATATATTGTATACTTGATCATTGCTAAGAGAGTAGTTCTTCAGTGTTCTGAACACAAAAAATATTCTGTGAGGTAGTACATATATCAATTAGCTTTCCTTAGATCGTCCACAATATATGCATATTTCAAAATATGTTGCATACCATAAACATACACAATCTTTGTCAATTAAAAATTATAAAAATTTTAAAAATCCAAATGAAACAATATATTCCAATGAAACAATCCAGAGGCCCAATCAACCTGGTCTCTGCTTTCCTCTCCAGGTTCATCTTTTTCTTCTCAGACATGTCGTCAGATACTCCTCGTGCTGGAGGACTCAGTACAGGTGTTTTTAAATTTCCTCCAAGTACATTCTCCTAACCTCAGAGCTTTTGCAAACTCTCTTCCCTCCACCTTGACTACTGGGATGCGTCCTCATCCTTCGAGTCATAAGTCGACATTGCTTCTTATCCTCTTTTAAGTCTTCTGATTCTCCTCGAAAGCATTTATCATAGTACCATTGCTTATTATCTAAATATTTCTTTCTTTAATGTCAGTTTTCTCCCCTAGATTGTAGCTCTCTAGTGGCAGAGGCTGTGTTGATCTTGCTTAACACTATTTCCATGGCTCTTAGTCTAGAGGATTGAATTCAGGGTAGACTTAATAAGTATCTGTTGAATGAATTTGAATGAATGAATGGATGACGCATAACTTCATCCCTCCACTGCCTGTTTGTGTATTGAGAAAGAAGTTGGGTCATGAGTTTGCTTATTGTGATGCTGAGCTGGGAAAAGCACATATATGTGTATTTCTCCCTGAATCTAACCTACTCGTATAATATTGTCTGCCATGATGCTATTCTAAACCACCACCATTTTCCCCTTGAATGTCTACAATGCCCCGCTACTAAGAACCTTGCTGATAGTCTTGCCAGCTATCCTCCCATCTCTCGACATGCAGCAGTTCATTCTCCATACAATAGCTACTTGTATGGTGTTTTTTTTTTTTTGAGATGGAGCCTCAAGATATCCCCCTGGGTAGAGTGCCATGGCATCACAGCTCATAGCAACCTCCAACTCCTGGGCTCAAGCGAGTCTCCTGCCTCAGCCTCCCAAGTAGCTGGGACCACAGGCGCCCGCCACAACGCCCGGCCATTTTTTGGTTGCAACCATCATTGTTGTTTGGTGGGCCTGGGCTGGGGATTCGAACCCGCCACCTTAGGTGTATGTGGCTGGCGCCTTAGCTGATTGAACCACAGGCGCCGAGCCTGAGTTGTTCTTTTTAATTTTGCACTTTTCAAGTCTAAAATCTCCATTTTTGAAGTCTCATTTCTCTGGTGAGCTTTCCTCTGTGAACGTATTTATAACAGCTGCTTTGAAGTCTTTAACTACTTAATCCAGCATCTGGCCCTGTTCAGAGTGGGTTTCTACCGACTGCCTTTTGTTTCTGAGTTAGAGTCACACTCCCCTATTTCTTTGCGTGTCTGGTACATTTTGGTGAGGAATGAACACTGTAGACAATTCTAGTGATTCCAGATTCTGTTTTGTTCTTCCGAGGATTGTTGACAGTTTGTTCCAGGAGGCAGTGAGCTGTAAATTCTTTTTCTCTTATAATGTGGCAACAGCTGGTATATCTGCTCACTTCTTCCAGTTTCTAGTTGCTGCTGGTTTCAGCCTGACTCCCTAGAGGTGTCCCCAGAGCCGTGTCTGTGGTTTGGTGGTCAGCCCTGGCTCCTCTGTCAGCCTCAGCCTCTGACCTCTGACACTTCAGGCTACTAAGGCTTCAGCTTTCTGCCAGCTGAGCTGTGCCTGGCTTGGGGAATTTACCCTATTTAAAAAGCAGTAAATTAACAACTCACCTAGTACAGCTCTTTCTTTCGAGGACAAGATATATGACTTTCTAGTCCCTGCCTGTTTATCTTCACGAGGGTCCCTGGAGTCCCCTCCATGCATATATAGTCTGGTGAACCAGAGATCTGAGCAATTCAGAGCACAGGTAGCTTCCTAGAGAACCTTGCCCCAGCCCTACAAGGTACGTAGTATTTTAACCCTGCTGGTGCTGTACCTGAGTCTTCAAAAGGCCATTCTATCAAGCAGGCTGCTTCAGGAAGGTGGGGAAATGGTAAACCAATGAATGCCGTGAACAATTGTAGCCCATTGCTACAGTTTTTTTTGTAGTGAAGTGAGTTCTTTGGTGAGAAGCAATGCTGTGTGGTTCGAGTGGGTCATCCTTTTTATACTTCTCCCACTTTCTGAATTTCTCCCTTAAATTCCTGGCTGTTTAAGTAAGGCTGTGGTTGTCCACTATTGCTGGACTCAGGCAAGAAAGCCACAGACTAACAATACTTCCCAGTTGTAAATTTTAAGAAATATATTTTCATGAGCTTCTGTTTGCTTTTCAAAAAATACTTTGTGCAGACTTTAAAATTGTTTTTGGTGGAAGTTTATAGGAACAACTTCATTGGCTACTATTATTGGAAGTATTCTCTTAAGCATTATTTGGTTTCCCAGAAAACATTTTGTTTATTTATTTATTTATTTAGAGACAGAGTCTCACTATGTTACTCTTGGTAGAGTGCTGTGGCGTCACAGCTCACAGAAATCTCCAACTCCTGGGCTTAAGTGATTCTCCTGCCTCAGCCTCCCAAGTACCTGGGACTACAGGCGACCATCACAACACCTGGCTATTTTTTTTGTTTTTGTTTTGGTTGTAGTTGTCATTGTTGTTTGGCAGGCCCAGGCTGGATTTGAACCCGCCAGCTTTGGTGTATGTGGCTGGCACCCTAGCTGCTGAGCTACAGACACTGAGCCATGGCTTCCATAAAACATTTTGGAGTAAGGGAAATGAGAAAAGGTGAGGCAAATGGTTAGGAAGAGTGATATCACTTTGATAAACAAAACTCTGAGGCCTTGGTCACAGCAAAATTAATTACATTATGTCCCTCTTGTAGTAAAATTTGGGAAGCATAAATTTCTTTTATAGCTTTCTAAAGTTGTATTGACTTTTATTAGGAGTTGAATGACCTTCATGTAGAAGCACTTTCAGTGATAGCTAATTGCCTTGAAGATTTGGATACTATGGCGATGATCCAGCAGTCAGGAAATCTTAAAAAGCTCCTGTCATTTGCAGAAAACTCGACAATTCCTGATGTGCAGAAGAATGCAGCCAAAGCAATCACTAAAGCAGCTTATGATGGTACATCTCATTTGATATAAACTAAGTATACGTATTACCTCTTGTATTCTTAATTTTGACCAGTATAACAAATGCTGAAGTATTTGCTTTAAATAACTACTTAAGAATTGTTCTGTACTTCTGAGGGCCAAACTCATCTCACTTCTCATGAGTTAATGTGGAAATTGCTTTGTCAGGGATATAATAAATTCCATATGATTTAATTATAATCTTATTTAAAAAAACATATTCCTTAATTAAGTTTTAAGCCTTTCTTTTTCCTGAATTTGTGGGATTATATAGAATGTATGCATTGTTTCTGAGCCTGAAGGTATTGTTTGAAGAAATTCACATTCAGAATGATACCTATAAAGTCATTTTCAAGTTTCAGCCAGAGCCTAGTAGGGCCATGTTTTATAGCTCTGAAAAGTAATACACTCATACTATATACATAATGCAATTTCCACTTCGGTGACAAGCTATGTTGACATAAATCTGTAAACTATGAGAGATTAATTACATCAGGAACACTGAAGATGAAATTATAGTTTTAATTTATGTATATTTGGAGTCTTTTATTTAATAAAAGATGTGATTTTATTTTTCCCCTTCCACATCACTACTCTTACAAATGATGACAGTGTTAACTATTTTAGGTGATTGATATTCTCGGTGTGTGTACTCACATCTGTATGTATGCCTATGAGGATGGGATATACTTCCTTCCCAGCTCCTACTGGATTTCCCCAAGGCAAGGCTTTAAATCGTTCAGCAGAACTTTACTATCCTGCATGTAGTAGGCACAGAGGGGCCTCCGGAGTCACAGTATAAATGTCCAATCGAAAGACAGGTTGTGAAATTAAGGTTTTTAATATTGGCAAAAGTTGGTTTATTCAAATGGAATTGAGACATTCCTAGAACTGGTCAGTTGTGTCTTCTTTCTATTCTAGCCCTTCCTTAGCTAATGGAGACTCAAGGAGAGGTGTAACAGGAGGATACGGGCAACATCAAGCCCGCAGTTTTGGTGTATCTCAGCTTCTCTTTGGAGAATCTTTATGTGTGTCAGCATGGCCGGGTCCTTCTGAGTCTGTTTCAGCCCTTCTTGGACTCCTGTGGTGTCTCCCCTCATTGCCATGGTAATGGCAGGTGCACCAGCCAAAGTTCCTTCTGGTGGTTGAGTCCTTGTGCTAGTTCCACACCTGGCACTGTCGTGATCCAGTTATGTGAGCCTAAACCAGTTATGAAGTATAGCCTGTCCAGACCTGTTTATTTATTCAGTTGTTAATGGCTTGTTGGGCTCCAACCCAGAATACCCAAGTAAACAGACCAGCACACTGCAGTGTTTAAAGAATTGAATGAGAGAAACAGAGGATTCCCCCAGGAAGGCTGCCCCACACAAGCTTGGGTCAGGGAAGTCTTTCTATATGCTGGGACTTGGAGTAAAGAGTAGAAAGTGACTGGGCAAAGAGGGTCCAGGTGGGATGGAGGGGGACCAGAAGTTCTCTAAGAAGGAACAGTGTGTAAAGGTCAGGGGAGAGAGAGAACCTGGTCAGTTCCAGAACTGAAAGTTTTCAGAATGGCCAGTGTGTAGGATGTGGAAACCTGAGAGTTCAGGCTGTCGAGGCAGTGAGGGGCCAAATGCTGCAGGGGGCTATAGGCCAAGTGAAAGACTTTGGACTTTACTGGGAACAAAGAGCCATTGGAGTGGCTTAGAGAAGGGAGGAACATTACAGATTTTGACTTTTTAAAGAAAGCACTTTTGCAACAAAGTGGAGAAGAGGTTCAAAGCTTGTAGGACTAGACAGAGACGACCAGGAAGGGGTTACTGTGCTAATCTGGGTGAGACGTGAAGGTGCCTGAAGCAGAGATGTGTGGTCATGGTGGGCTCCAGGCCTTTTGCAAAGAGAACTTCCAGCACAGCACTGGGCACACTGAGGGGTCTCTGAGGATTTGTTGAACCTGCGTGGGTTAAGGGTGGAAGTGGATAATGTTGAGGGTGAAGCTAGGTTTCTGCTTTGGACAACTGGGAGTAAAATGGAGCCACTCACAGAAATGGGAAATTGAAGAAGCAGGTTGTGATTGGAGAAAAGGAAATGAGTTCCATAAAAACCATGGTAAAATATACATAATGTAAAATTTATGGCCATCGTAACAATTTGTAAGTGTACAGTGGCATTAAATACATTCACATTTTTGTACTACTGTCCTCTGTCCTTCCACGGGACTCTTTGTGTATAGCAAAACTAAAACTTTATACTTGTTAAACAGTAACTTCTCACTTCTCTCCTCCCCCCAGCTCTTGGCAACCATGATTCTACTTCCTATTTCTATAAATTGGATTGCTCTAGATGGCTCATATACATAAAATCATACAATACATGGCCTTTTGTGACTATAAAGCAGTTAGCATGACGTCTTCAAGATTCATCCACTTGTAGCACGTGTTAGAATTTTCTACCTTTTTAAGGCTGAAAAATATCCTATTTGTGAGTCTATACACACAAATCCATTCACCCACTGAGGGATAGTTGGGTTGCTTTGGCCTTTTGGCTGTTGTGAATAATGCTGCTATGAACATAGATGTACAAACACCTCTTTGAGTCTCTGCTTTCTTTTGGACATGTGCCTAGAATTGCTGAACCATATGGTAATAGTCTTTTTAATATTTTAAGGAACTGCCATATTGTTTTCCATAGCATCTGCACCATGTTACATTCCGACCCACAGAGCACAGGGTCGTAATTTCTCCATATCCTATCTGACACTTGTTATGTTCTGCACTTTTTTTTTTTTAGTTTTTAGTTTTTAAATTTCAGATTAGTAAGGGGGTGCATATGTTTTGTTTACATTCTTTGTTTTCATACAGATTAAGTCAAAATTATACGTGTTCCCTTCACCTGGATAGTGGGCACTATACTCAGCAGGTGTAAATATGCTATTCTCAGTTTTTATTTTTTTGTAGTAGCCGTCCCGATGGATGTGAGGTCGTGTTTCACTCTTGTCTTGATTTGCATTTCCCTAATGATTAGTGATGTTGAGCATCTTTTTCATGTTCTTATTGGCCACTTGTATATCTTTTTTGGAGATGTTTATTTAAGTTTTTTACCCGTTTTTAATCAAATTGTTTTTATGATGTTGAGTTGTAGGATTCTTTGTATATTCTGGATATTAACCCCTGATCAAAATATGTGACCTGAAAATATTTTCTTTCACTCCATGGGTTGTCTCTTCACTCTGTTGATTGTGTCCCTTGATGCACAAAAGGTTTTAATTTTGATATAGTCTAATATATCTATTTTTTTCTTTTGTTGCCTATGCTTTTGATGTCATATCTAAGAAGTCATTATTAGATCCAGGGTCATAAATATTTTCCCCTATGTTTTCTTCTAAGAGTTTTATAGTTTTAGCTCTTAGGTTAGGTCTTGATCCATTTTGAGTTAATTTTTGTATATGGTATAAAGTAATCATCCGACTTCATTCTTTTCCACGTAGACATCCAATTTTCCTAGCATCAGTCTGTTGAAATCCACTCTTTTTATGTACTGCAAAGGAAGTCAAGCAGACAGTCTTTAAGTCCTTTCTGGCACTGACGTTTTCTGATTATACTTCCTTATGCTAGTTCTAAAATAACCACATTTCAATTTCAAGTCGTGTCTCCTCAGTCTTTATTTTGGAATTGAATGACTAAATCTGCCTGTTCTTCACTTGTGTCATTTGTGACTGTACAGCGTTCCCTTCAGCTGTCCCTTTTCCAGACTGAAAAATCCACATCTTGTTTAGTCTCTCCCTACACACCGTGTTCTCAGGCTATCCTGTGATCATTCTCTTACCTCTTTGGGACTTTCTCTATTTTATGATACCCTGCTTGAAGTGTGTTTCATAAGTATTATGAAAAGTACTTAAAAAATATGCATCATGGGGCGGCACCTGTGGCTCAAATGGGTAGGGTGCTGGCCCCATATGCCGGAGGTGGCAGGTTCAAACCCAGCCCTGGCCAAAAAAAAAATATATGCACCATCACTGTATATAATATAAAGAGAAGTTATTTATGATTATTTTCAATTTCAATCTTATGCAGTTTTGGGCCAAGGCTGGGTTTGAACCTGCCACCTCTGGCATATGGGGCCAGCGCCCTGCTCCTTTGAGTCACAGGTGCCACCCACAGTCTTATGAATTTTAGTCATTCTCTTAACTACATTGGCATACTTGGCCAGCCCTTCAAGGGAACAATCTACAGTGAACCTCAGGTCCTTTTTTTTTAGGACCTAGAGTTCAAACATCTTTCATTTTAAATGCTAACATTTCTGATTTCTAGTTTTTAAATGCAAATTTTGCTTCAAGTCTAGTATTATATTTTCTTTAAAGCCTAGTCAAGGACCAATGAATATAAGTGTTCTATTAAATTTTAGAAAGGTGCACCCTGTTTAAAAAGTTTGAGGACCCCTGATCTATAACCTCCTGTTTACAAATATCAGAAAGAGTTATAGAAGGAAAATTACTAAGTATCTTAAATAACTATACAACTTTATCTTTAAAACATTTTAAGAATTTTTTAAATATGTAAGGGGTAAAGCAAACAGCCTAAGAAATAAAAGAGCAGAAAGCTTAAAACATGAAATCAGAATAAGGCCAAATACAGTAGTTATAAATATAAATCTAAAAATATTTCTTTGCCTTGCCCTTTGGACCTAGTTAGTGCTAGTGAAGGTTTCCCAGCACGGCTAATCTGTGGGTACCTCATCATCCCCTGTGTGTCGTCCTCACCCCAACTATAATTCTGAAAGTAGTTCCTTCTTTCGTCTCTAGTTATGCCATCTGGAGTTTGCACAACTTTTTTTCTGCCAAGACCATGCTGGATAATACATAACAATCTTACAATCAATTAGAATTTATTTATTTATTTATTTATTTATTTATTTATTTATTTATTTATTTATTTATTGAGATGGAGCCTCAAGCTATCCCCCTGGGTAGAGTGCCATGGCATCACAGCTCATAGCAACCTCCAACTCCTGGGCTCAAGAGAGTCTCCTGCTTCAGCCTCCCAAGTAGCTGGGACCACAGGCGCCCGCCACAACGCCCAGCCAT
>CAUYQV010027845.1:0-26473 GCA_963574575.1 Galagoides demidoff | reverse complement strand
TAGCTTTACATCAGAATTCTACCAAACCTTTAAAGAGGAACTAGTACCTATATTACTTAACCTTTTCCAAAACATAGAAAAAGAGGGAATACTTCCCAACACATTGTATGTAGCAAATATCATCCCAATCCCCAAACCAGGAAAAGACCCAAAAAGAAATAAAAATTATATACCACAACCAAGTGGATTTTATCCCAGGCTTTCAAGGCTGATTCAATATATGTAAATCTATAAATATAATGCATCACATAAATAAATTAAAAAGCTAAGACCATATGATTCTCTCAATTGATGCAAAAAAAGCTTTTGATAATATCCAGCATCCTTTCATAATCAGAACACTTAAGAAAATAGATATAGAAGAGACTTTTCTTAAACTGATATAGATATAGAAGGGACTGTAGAAAATAGATATAGAAGGGAATTTTCTTAAACTGCAGCCATCTACAGCAAACCCACAGCCAATATTATATTGAATGGAGTAAAACTGAAAACATTTCCACTCAGATCAGGAACCAGGAAAGGTTGCCCACTGTCTCCACTGCTTTTTAACATTGTAATGGAAGTCTTAGCCATTGCAATCAGGTAAGGGAAGGCATTCAAGCATATCCATATAGAATCAGGGGAGATCAGACTTTCACTCTTCACAGATGATATGATTGTATACCTGGAGAACACCAGGGATTCTACTACAAAACTCTTAGAAGAGATCAAGGAATACAGCAGCGTCTCAGGTTACAAAATCAACATTCATACATCTGTAGCCTTTATATATACCAATAATAGTCAAGCTGAAAAACCAGTCAAGGACTCTATTCTGCTCACAGTAGTGCCAAAGATGAAATATTTTAGAGTTTACCTAGCAAAGGACATGAAAAATCTCTATAAAGAGAACCAGCTATTTTTTTGTTGTTGTTGCAATTGTCATCATTGTTATTTAGCTGGCCAACGCTGGGTTTGAACCCACCAGCCTCAGTGCATGTGGCTGCTGCCGTAAGCACTGTGCTAAGGGCACTGAGCTTCTATCCCTACACTTTTAGATAATGCATATCTTTATAAGATAAATGAGTTTCTTATATACAGGATATAGTTGGGTCATATTCTTTTATCCATTCAACCAGTCTAAATCTTTTATATGAGAAATTTAAACTGTTCACATTTGAGGTTGTTACTAATAGGTGAGGACTTATTCCTGTTATTTTGTTAATTGTTTTCTAGTTGTTTTGTGTATGCTTTGTTCCATTCTTCCTCTTATTGTTTATTATTTCAGTTTAGTAATTGCATTAGTGGTAACATTCGACTTTGTTCTCTTTTTTAAGTGTGTCTGCTCTACCAGTGAGTTGCATGTTTTCATGTGTGTATTATAGATATTATCATTTTGCTTCCAGATGTAGGATTCCCTTTAGCATTTTTGCAGGGCCAGTCTAGTGGTAATAAAATCCCTCAGTTTTTAC
The DNA here is from genome assembly GCA_963574575.1 of Galagoides demidoff. Classification (NCBI taxonomy): domain Eukaryota; kingdom Metazoa; phylum Chordata; class Mammalia; order Primates; family Galagidae; genus Galagoides; species Galagoides demidoff. The sequence goes on along the minus strand of CAUYQV010027845.1, from coordinate 25,019 downwards.
TTTTCTAGGAAAGACTCTATCTCCTTTAAGAGACTCTATTTCCTTTATTTTAAAGGAGAAATAGCGTCTTTCCTGCACAAGTAAAAACTGAGAGATTTTATTACCTCAGATAGTATTCTCATCCAGCAGTTTTTTCTCTTTCAGTGCTTTGACTATATCATTTTATTCTCTACCTACCTGTAAGATTTCTGCTGAGAAATATGCTGATAGTTTGATAAAGGTTCCCTTATATGTGCCTTAATGCTTTTCTCTTGCTAGTTTTAGAATTCTTTGTCATCGTCTTTGACTTTTGCCTGTTTAACTACAATGTGTTCAGGAAGTCCCTCTTGGGTTGAATGTATTTGGGGATTTGTAAGCTTCCTGTGTCTGGTTGTCTATACCTGTTGCAAAATGAAACATTTTCAGCTATTCCTTTGTTAATAGGTTTTCTATGCCTTTTCCCATCTCCTTTGGGAATAGCCAAAATTCAAATATTTGGCTGCTTTATGGTGTCCCGTATGTAATATAGGCTTCCTTCATTCTTTTATACTCTTTATCTTGTCTGGGTTTTTTCAAAAGACTTGTCAAGTTTGGCAAATCTTCTGCTTATTCTAGTCTATTGTTGAAGTTCTTAATTATATTTTTATTTTATTTATTTACTTCTTCAGTTCTAAGATCTCTATTTCTTTTTTATGATAACTATCTCTTGAATTTCTCATTTAGATCATAAACTGTTTTCCTGATTTATTTGTATTGCCATTTGTGTTCTCTTGAATCTCACTGAGTTTCTTAATATCATCATTCTGAGTACTTTTTCAGGCATTTCACAGATTTTCTTTTCATTGGATCTGTTGCTGTTATTGTGTTCATTTGGAGATGTCATATTTCCTTGTTTTTTCATGTTTGTTGTGTCTTTATGTTAACAGCTACACATCTAGTATAATAGTTACTTCTTCTAATTTTATAGATTGGCTTTTATAAGAAAATATTTTTCTCTATAGATGTTTCTATGATGTCAGTTGGGCAGAATGTTTTGGCTTTAATTCTGGGTGTGTATAGTAGTATAGTCTGCATGATTTCTATATCTGTGATTAGTATAAGTGATGTCTGTGATTTCCCCAGTGGCTTAATTTGCAGTTGTTAGTGGAGGCTGTAATAAGGCTTTACTATGGTGGATTCAAGAGGAGGGACAGTGCTCAAGTACCAGTGATGCTGGTGGCAAGTTTAACATACTAGTGCTCAGGCCTTGAATGGCATACACTGATCCTCTGACCTCCAAGAGACTCGCTTAGATGCTGGTGGCAGCAGCAGTGGGTCCTTGGGCCCTTGGGACATGTGTGGTATCAGCAGTGGCAGTAGCAACAGCAAGCCAATCCTCAGGCCCCCAAGCACTGCATGCAGTTAAACCTTTTTCCCCAAAGAACAAATTTTTTAAATAAATTTTAATTTATACTTTTCTTTTTTTTTTTTTGGCTGGAGCTAGGTCTGAACCCACCACCTCTGGTATATGGGACTGGTGTGCTACTCCTTAAGCCACAGGCACCACCCTAATTGATAGTTTTAGTTGAAAATAATAACCGTACATATACATCAAGTCCCTATTGAAGATTGTGGCAAGGCTTTAAGAATGGGGAAAAGAGGCAGGGTAGTCCTCAGGCACCAGTGGTGGAGGTGGGTTGAGTATACTGATCCTCAAGTGTTAGGTGGCATATACAGGTGCCAGCAGTGGTGGGTCTGCACAGTCTGATGATATGACCTCCAGAGGACTTTTGAATAATCATGGTAATTAGCATATACATCACCTCAAACATTTATCATTGCTCTGTGTTAAGAAAATTCAATATATTTCTTTTAGCCATTTGAAACTAGACATTATTGTTAATTATAGTCATCCTATAGGGACATAGAACACTAGAACTTATTCTTTCTATCCAGCTATAAATTGCATCCTTTAACAAATCTCTCTCTATATCTCCCTTCCCCCTTCCCTTCTCAGTTTCTAGTATCCTCTGTTCTACTTTTTACTTTTATGAGATCAACTTTTTTTAGCTTCCACATATGAGTGAGAACATGTGGTGTTTAACATTCTGCAAAGAACAAATTTTAGTTTTCTCTATTTGCTCTATTTCTTCTTTTCTTTCCTTATAATTTATCTATCTATATATAGATAGATATCTTATCTCTTGTGAATTTATATTGCTTTTTCCTAGGTTTATTAATTTTTTTAAGTATTTAACATTTTTCTGTTATGTTTGATTTCAATTCTCTTTGACTTGATATTAAAATTGTTATTCTAGCATTCGTTTGGTTCATTTTATTCTGTATCTTTTTTAAAAGTTCTTCACAACTTTCTATTCAAGAGTGTTTTTCTGATTATAGTTTTTTTTTAATTTAATCTCAGAGTATCTATCTTTTGATATATAAATTGTTATTTATTACAAAGATGATTACATTACAATCATATTATTTCATGATATCTATTTGTCATACATCATTTCTTTTTGATTCTTTTTATATTAGAAAGATTGATTTTATTGATTATAAAATTATTTGTTCCAATTTTGCTCTTCTACTAGTTATCTCTAAATTACTCATTTTGTGTTTATTTTACATTTTATTAGGCTAATTATATATTATCTAAAACTTCTCTTAATTCATACCTATATTTTTCCAAGCACATTTTCTATTTTTTTCTTTTTACTCCACCCTGTACTTCTATTCTATGTGTTTTGGTATTTCCTCCCTTTAACTTTCATTAATTTGTACTTCTGAATTATATCTTAACTTTTTCATACTTTTATTTTCTTATCTGTTCATCTTTCATTCTTTAATAGCTGCTTTATTTTCAATAAACTCTTCCAATTAACTCTTAATATATACCCATTTATTCTGTTATTAATGCCATTTATTTAGCTCTTTAGTTCAGGGATTGAATTTGAACTCCAGTGCTGCTCTAATGTAACTCATCTCTTCAGGTTGACACTGCATAGTTGATGCTTTAATTGCTTTGAAATAAGAAGAGGAAATTTCTCAAAGAATGTGAGGGAGAGAATAAAAGATCTGTCTAGAAAGTATTCCCCCAGCCTATTATAACCTAGGATGCCTGACCTTCTCCATGCTAGACTGCTTTTTAACCCCACACTTGAATGAGCTCAATTTTATCTCTTCAGGGGCTTCTTAATGATTTTTTTTGTTGTTGTTGTTGTCATTATTGTTGTTAATTTAAGAATCTCTATCTGCTCTTACCATTCTGGTATCTCCTATGCTGGGGTTGAAGATGAAGCCAGAAGCCTGGGTTACTTATTTGTTTTTTTGAAGAAGATATTTTAGTTTTCAAGTCAAAAATGAAATTCATACAGGTACTATCTATATGACCATGAGCAACTTATTTATCTCACTGTTCTCAACGGACAATAAAAGCTATTATAAAGCTTATTGTGATACACGGTAAGTACCTGGAGCTATATATGTATACACAAGTTAAAATTATTATATAATAAATTTAATTTATATATAACACATAAAGATATTTTCTGAATTCTGAGCAGTAGAGGGATATACCCCAAACTGACTACTTCTCACTATAATTCTGCCATAAGAGGTAGAAACACAAAGAGAACAGTGGTATATCAAATGCTTTAAGACTGTCTTCAAAAAAATACAAGTTCCCTCAAAACTTTTCCAGATATCAGAGAATAGTGTGAAATATATCCTGTAATCCCTGGAAGGAACAGGAAGGGAAGCAAGCCCAATAATACCTTTGGATTCTAGAATTAGTTTATTGTACAATCAGAAACTTGAATTAGAAATATCAATATTTTTGACATTTTTTTCTTTTCTACAATTATTTTCTTGACATTTATTACTTGAAGGTTTTGTCTATTTTATTAACCCTTAATGAAAATTGGGCCATCATTTAAGCTGACACATAAAGAAGATGGCAGTACATTGCCAAGAGTCAGGCCTGGCGGAGGTGGCTAATCAAGGTAAGGAACCCCCAAAGAAAGTCCTTTCAGGGTAGAGGGTGGGGATGGGATGTCCAGCTAAATGTCTTGTGAAGATCACACAGAGACTTCTTCAGAGAAATCATCTGCATCTAAAGTTCATGTAAAGGCCAACCTCTTAAAACATGATCATCTTGACTCCCATTACTAACTACCAAATACCAATCAACACGTCCAGTCCATACCCAGAAATGCAGGCTCTGTGGAGATTCTATGTTCCCCCAAAACAGCACCTTGTTTTATATAAAGGCCATCTCTAATCCTCACTGGGTCAATCATTTGTATTTGACTGTTTTCATTAGTATTAACTTATGTCAGTGATGCCAACAAACAACACAGAAAGTGAATTTAAAAATTAAATCAATCTTAGACCTCCATAATTATCCCTGGTTCTTTCACAAACCTGCTCACTCTATAGCTGTTCTTTGACCTCAGAGGAAGCTGCCTCAGAATCTTTTCAGTTCTTTCTTATTGACCCTCTCATCTCTTTAGCTATTTAGCTGAAACTTTATAATTCATCATTTAAACCCTTAACCACTTCTTTTTATGAATATTTGCAAGTCTCTTTCTCCATTTCCCTTCTGAGAGAATAGCAGCTCACAAAACTTTGGGCTCCAGACTAATTCAACTGTTCATCTTTTCCAATTCTATACAAGGACTGCTGAGGGCCACTGGTGCATCACACATTTTTGCAAGCAGCTATTATTATAAACCTGAGGTTTCAACCTCTGTTCAGTGTTCATCGCTGCCTGACCACCACTTACAATCAGAATTTCAATCCTAGTTATACATTAAAATCCTAGGAAGGTTTTTAAAATCCTAATACCTGAGCTTTATCTAAAACCAATAAAACCAGACCCTTTTGTGGTAGGATTCAGACATTACTAACTTTATAACCCTCCCAGAGGATTCTAATAGGCATCCAGGTTGAGGACAATGTTTTCAGCCTTAGTAGCACATAATTATCACCTGAGAGTTGTTAAAAGTCCTGATGTCTGGGTCTCAACCTCAGAGATGATGCTTATTTCGCCTGAAATGCAGACTGAGATTATTGGCAGCTCTCTGGATGATTCCAAAATTCAGACAAAGGTAAGACCCACTAGTTAATGCCACTATTTTTCAGGTTTCCTCCCTTCCCCTCCAAATTCACGGTAGATGACATTGTCTTCTTATTCACAGAGAAAATACAATCTATCAAAGAGGACTCTTTTTCCTCCATTTCTGCCACCGATTTATAGACAGACCCCCCCTCTATCTATTGTTCGTCTCCTTGCCTCTTTTCTGGCATGTTTCCTTCCCACATTCTCTGTGGCTTCACCCTATTAATTGTTCCTTTCCCTCTGTCTGCTTCCATACGTACTTAACATGCTCTAGTCTCATCATTCCAAAGGAAGCCCTTCCTCCTCCCCACATCTGTTTCCAATTACATCCTGTCTTCACCTATTCAGAACCAAACCTTCAAAACGTGTGCACCCTGGCTGTCTCCTCTTCCTTACTTAGTTGTCACTCCTTTACATCTCATCATGTATTTATTCCCAACAACTCTAAAGAAACCAATGACCTCATTGTCACTGAGTCCTGAATGCACTTCTCAACCTTTATCTTCATTAAACTTTCGGCTGACTTGCTGACTTCATCTAAACTTCTTAAAATCTTTCATCTCTCTCTGGGGCTCATAATAAACTCTATACTTTTCAGGTTTTTCCTGAGCTTCATGGTTGCTCTTTCCACTTTAATTGCCTACTCTGCTCCCTCTGTTCTTTTTAGATGCTGGTGCCCCTCAGGCTTCTGTCATTGGAACTTTCTAGTTTTCATGTCAAATGTTCATTGTTTCCCATGGCTTCAATTTCATATTATGTGATAACCACTCCTCTGTATGAAAACCACAAATATAACTCATTTTAATTTCTATCTTAAAGAGGCTAGTCTGTAGACTGTTAGAAGAAAATTTAAGTTTAAAATTAAGTTATTTTAAAGATAACTTCAAGTTCTGCTGAAGTTCAGGGGTCAGAGGCAGTGCTAAGGCACTAGGGTTGCAATGGAGAGTTGAATAACACCTCCAATACCATCTTAAAGACTTCTGAAAATATGTCCCTAGTTTAGCCTACACAATGTGTTTGGGGTCCATTGCTTTATCTACTGTTTCAGTATTACACTAAGGACATAAATAATCTACTGGCTTCCTACTTTCAGGGTACAAATTCCTCTTCAGGCTGCCTCTCCCTGGCTCTGCCATGCCCACACAATCTCTAGCCCACCTATTTCTCTGCCACCTTCAAGTTGCATTTCTCACCTAGCTGAGACTTCTTATTGTGTTCTTCTAGGAAACTTTTCCTGACTTCTCCCTTCCTGCAAGTGTTTCTGCAAATTAAATCACTATATGATAACTAGTCCTAATACTATTAAGGAAATTCTCCCCATGAATAAACTTGGACTCTAAATTTAATAAAACTATATGTCAAATTAGTTCATAATATACACAAAGAACTCATCACGGTGATAAACACATAGGAAGCACTTAAATAACTATATTTCATTTAAAAATAATTTCTGAACCACATTAAATATTAATGATCAAAACAAATATTAAAACATGAATGCCAAGTAATAGGAACTGTTACTTATTGTTTGTCATAAGAATTTCATGCCTAATGACAGCTTAAATGGATAAAAGAAAAATCCAAATCCATTCAGCTTCTATCAGTGTTTTGTGATGTAAAAGAAACAAAAAAAAAAAATACAGCAAGAAACTCAGATGATTTTGTGTGACCATATGTAAAGAATTCAGAAATTCTGAGCCTGGTTTGTTCCAGAGTAAAATAAGAAACCAGGCTCATTTATTTCAAAGGTCCTTTCCAACGCTAAAATTATTTGATGCTAGAAAAATAATTTCAAACAGTCACCATCCAGGTTAAGACAGAGAGTGTTACTAAGAATGTCCATCATCTGCCATGTGCCCTCAGAGACTGCGTTTCCCTCCCTTCCTCATGGAGGTAGCCACAATCCTAAATTTTTTCATGAATGAATGAATGTGTGCATTTCCAGGCAGTATATTGTTTGCTTTTGTGCTTTAAATCTTCAAAATTATATCATGCTGTATAAAATCTCTCACTTGGTTTTTTACTTATGCTATGAGATTTATACATTTGGATATGTATTAATTATAGGATTTTAATCTCTATATTCATAATTGAGGTAGCTCTGCATTTTTCCATTCTATTCTTGTGTTGTTTGGGTACAAAATTTTATATGATGTAAAAATTTTATATGATGTACTGCTGGCCATCCTACCTTTGAGCTCCATGTCAACCAACCACGAATCGAAATATTTTTTAAAAAATTAAAATGACACTTCACTGAGCATGTATGAACTTTTTCTTCTTGTCATTATTCCCTAAATACTGTACAACAACTATTTACATAGAATTTACACTGTATTAGGTATTATAAATAATCTAGAGCTAGATTTAAAGCATATGGGAGGATATGTTATATACAAATATTACGCCATTTATATCAGGGACTTGAGCATCTACAAACTTTGTTATCTGGGGAGTTCCTGGAACCAATATCCATGGATATCAAGAGACAACTATATATATACATACATACATATATATTTGCATTTTATATAGCATATATATATTTATAACTTTATATATATGCTTATATAAAATGAAGTAGAAAGTGTTTTGTCAGGGCTGGGCATGGTAGCTCACACCTGTAATCATAGCACTCTTGGAAGCCAAGGCAGGTGGATTGCCTAAGCTCACAGGTTCGAGACCAGCCTGAGCCAGAGCGAGATCTCATCTCTTAACAAGAAAAAAACAAAAAATAGCCAGGCATTGTGGCAGGAGCCTGTAGTCCCAGCTACTTGGGAGGCTGAGGCAAGAGAATTGCTTGAGTCCAAGAGTTTGAGGTTGCTGTGAGCTATGACACCATGGTCCTCTACCAAGGATGACAAAGTGAAATTCTGCCTCACAAAAAAAAAAAAAAAAAAGTGTTTGGTCATTTTATGTTTTCTAGAAGAATTTTTATGTATTTATAAAGATTTTATCCCTAAACGTTTGAAATGCTTGGTAAAATTCACCTAAAAATCAGTCGGCTGTAGTGTTTTCTTGGTGAGATTTTAAATTTTCCAAACTAATATATTTATTTGACATTCTCATTGTTCTTGAATCACTTTTGCTGTGTTATATTTTTCTATTAATAGTAATCATACCTATTTAATTAAGTTTCATATTTATTAAGATAAATTACATTGTTATTTTATTTTGTAGAAATGTTTCCAAATACAGAATGAGATGGCAGTGTCCTTGTTCAGGTACCTCTAATCTTTATTTTCTTGGGGATTTTCCTTAAGTGGTTACATTCTATAAAAAGCCCCTATAATTTTCAAGGAAAGCCAAAGACCTCTACAGGAGGCCAAGGACCACTACCTCTCTCTCTTCTTATTGTAACTGGGAAGGAAATTGATAGAATATTATGAGAGATCTAACAAATATTAGGTGAGGACAGTGGACAGGTGGTTTTTTCCAATAGTCTGCTTGATGCTTCTTCTGTTCTCAGGTTTAAGACTAATTCAGTCCAGAAAAATAGGAAAATTAGATTAGGCATCCAATGGTTGCCTCAACTATTACAAGGGCCTCATAAATGAGCAATATGAACAGTTGTTTCTAGCCTTTACAACTCATGAAAGCACAAATTTATTCTATTTATAAGAAAATTCTCCATGTACCTTTGATATAAAACTTTAAGCTTTTCTACTAAACATGTAGAATAAAGTCCAAATTCCTCAGGATGCCATTGTAGTCTTTCACAAACTAGTCCCAATTTACCATTTTTGACTGATCCCTCAGCATACCATCCCAAACCCTAACAGTTCTACTTTTCTTTTTTCTTTTTTTTAATTTTTTAATTAAATCATAGCTGTGTACATTAATGCAGTCATGGGGTACAGTGTGCTGGTTTTATATACAATTCGAAATACTTTCATCAAACTGGTCAACATAGCCTTCATGGCATCCTCTTAGTTATTGTGTTAAGACATTTATATTCTACATTTAGAAAGATTCACATGTAAGATGAACCATAGGTGTGGTCCCACCAAAACACCCTCCCTCCACCCATCCTACCCTTTCCCCTCCCTTCCTTCTCCCCTTTCCCCATATTCTTGGGCTAAAATTGGGTTATAGCTTAGAGACCTGCAGTTCTACTTTTCTAAGCTACCCACAATTCTAGTACTTCCCACATCTGTGTTTTCTAAAGCTTTGGGCTTCACTTCACTTAGATTGCCTAGCTCTTTTCTCTCATACAAAACCCACCTATGGAAAATGTTCCCATCTTTCAAAACTAGGCCCTAATTCTACTTTCAACATACATGTCCATCATCCCTATCAGGATTAGTGAATGTATCATATGAATCATCCTCTTAGCAATTAGTTTGTGTCCCTTATATTACTGCTTCCAATAAATACACGATAAACAAATGAATAAAAATTTTCTTCCACTGATTCTGAGATCCTTGAGCCAGGAATCAGAACATATCCTTCTTTAATACCTCACAAAGCATAGAACAATGTGATCTTCATAGTAAATACTGAATATCATGTTCAATGAATTAGATGGAAACCTAGAAGTGGTCAATGGAGAAGAACCATGAGACAGTGAGAAAGTCATTGGCATTATAAAGACATTAATAATTTCTCAATTTGCCTCTACCTATTTGGAGAAAATAGTGCTCAAGGCCTTTGCAGACAAAAAAAATTAAGGTTATAAAAACCTTCCTGATGGTACTTTGAGGATTAAATCCTCCATATTTAGAAGAGTCATGCCCTAAGGGCATTGTCATAATCTTAGAGTGAATTGTCTTCTCTCCCAGAAGACAGAGCAGGGAACTCAGACATGCTTTTTACCACTTGAATTTCTCTCTTCTGTCTAGATGAGAGTGTGAATTTGGGTAAAGACTGAGGAGGTGGTAGGTGACAAGTACAATCTAGTCCTGCCTTTCAATCACATCTCTGACCTTTCAGTTTTGGAAATGTGCTTTCTTCTGTCCCCCAAAGGGCCTCATTTTGGCTGATTGAAGTTGGATCTATTTCCATTAAAATTTACTGAACTTTTCCTTTTCATTGAACATGTACAACCTAAAGTAGATTCTTGATAAGGCTGGAGTAATTAAATGTTGGCTGGATAAATATTCCCGATTTGCATTGTACCGTATCATCTTTTTACATAATACTGTAAAATTATAATTTTTAAAAGAAATCTTGAAATTCTAAGTGTTTTTGGTCACTCATCTTTAGTTGTAAGTAACTATTGTTTTAGTACATGATGATTTCTTGAATGTACATGAAATACATTTTATGACAGGGAGATGATGAACAAAAGAAGATAGGAACTGTGGAAGAAAAAAAGAGAAAAAAAACAAAGAAACAAAAGAAGGAAGAAGAAATATAAGGGGAATCCAAATATCTAGTTATTTCCAGAAATAACTCCAGACTTCACCAGAAATCTGTTTTCATAAGAACCAATGAACAGCACTCTGAGAGAAAACCCATTCTGAGAGATGAAAAAAAAAAAAAAAAAAGTCAGCCATGATGACTCTGACCCAGTAAGAAAGCATCAGTGTAGAAGTGGGGGAACAAAGCATGATTTCAGTCACTGAGCTTTGTCTCCTAGCCCAAATCCCAAAGATTACCAAGAAATGTAGATTACCAACACTCTTGAAGAACTCTAAGAAAAAGAGACTATAAATAAAAATTAATTTCTTAACTAAGAGCACTATGCAACATCAGGAGTAAAAAAACAGAGCTGTTCTAAGACCTCTTACATGGTGCTATGCAAGTATCAGTCCACTTTCACCTTGGGGTAGCTTTAGCACCATGAAAATCGTGTACAAATCAGTGACAAGAAAAACATCAGAAACACCCAGCCAGTGAGACAGTATACCAGCAGAAGGGCAGCAGTGCCCAAGAGACTGGAAAGGAACCCAGTGAAATTTGGTGAGAAAAATTTGCACCTGTTACAGTCCTTGGAAACTGTACTCTAGGAATTAATTTCAGTGGCCAGGAAAAATTGAGGACCAGAAGTAGTGGCATAATGCCCAACATGATTGCACTCACCCTTCAGCATACTTCATTCACCCTGCTTGGATTTCCAGAAGTACTTGAAGGGGAACTTAGTATGAGGTCCTGTGTGGATAAAAATTCCCATATGAACTGCTGAGACCCCCATCTGTATCTCCAAGTAGGTGAAGCCAGAGGAAATCCTAGTTTCCCACCACCACCCATGCAAGAGCAAAATTTTTAGATATCAAAATCTGGTACCCTCCTGTCACTGGATAAGCAGGAAGTTAGAAATACCAGTGGATCAAATGAAAGCTGTCGGGAATAATCATGCTTAGATCATTGCCTACAGAATCTATATTTTAGATTCATTCAACTTCATGCTACAAGACACAATCTTTTTTTTTAGCCAAATTTAACACATTTTCCCAAGAACTAAGCTGCTCTCCTGGTTCATCTTAATTTTTTGTCATTTTAAATTCTTGCTGTAACTACCATGATGTTCCTTTTTTAAGGCTTAATAATATATGCCTTCTTTTCTCTTGATTGATTTTGCCAGTGGTTGGTATATTTTATGGAAGTTTTTAATAAATTATTTTTAAAATTGTATATTTTTCATTTATGTCACATTAATTTGTGCTTTTTTCTTTACTCTGTGTTTTTATTTTCTTTGTGTTTCTTCCATTGACTTTATTTCTAAGTTCTTAATGATGAACACGAAGTTCACTAATGTAAATTTTTATTTTAAGTACCCACTGGCCATTCATTTCCTTCAAAACATTGCTTAGCCGCAACCCACTAATGTTGGGGCGTGTGTTGTATCCTGGCAGCCATGGAGGGGCGCTGCTTAGATCTCCTTCAAAACGGTGTGTTGTGGGGATATAGTTGGCTGACAGTCTTCAGCTACTGCACCTTCAGACTCAGGGTGGCATTCACCAAGGTCACACTTTCCCAGGGTGCTCTTGGCAGTGACTGAGCACAGCAAGGGTATCAGAGCAGGGCCATTTTGGCTAGATGTGGGACTCCCTTAGGACAGCCTTAACCTCAGAACTCCCCTCAGCTTGGCTGAGGCTTTTTCAGAACTACACATCTGTGTGAAATGGTCCCTTTCTGCTCCTCCCATTTTCTTCTCTTTTCACAAGTGCCAGGGCTCCATCACAGTCTGAAGGCTCCTGTGGCTTAATCCTGCTCCCTCTGTCTTTAGCCTTCAAAGGCATTGAACTCTGCAGGTATTGGTGTCTGTTTCTCAGAGGACTAAAACTGACAGACACAGATATCTTTGCTATTATCCACTTGTAAATGTTTTCAAAATTCTACTAAGTCTCTTTCTTTGGCCAAGTGCAGCATATTCCTATAGTCCCAGCACTTAGGGAGGCTAAGGTGGGAGGATCACTTGAAGCCAGAAGTTCTAGGTCATCATGGGTTACATCATGAGACCTCAGCTCTACAAAAATGTATAAAACTTGGCCAGGAGTGGTGGCACGCACCTCTCATCCTAACCATTTGGAAGGCTGGGGAGCTAGAATCAATTGAGCCCAAGAGTCCAAGGTTGCAGTGAGCTATGATTACGTCACTGCACTCCATCCTAGGCAACAGAGCCAGACCCTATCTGGGAAAAAAAATCCTTCAAAGACTCATGTGCTGTTTATAAATAAAGTTTCTTTCCTCCAAATGTTTGAGAAGTCCTTTAACTTCTAACACAATTGTCTTGTGTCCATAACATATATCCTTCAAGATCCATTTTTTTTACGGTAATTGAAGAATGGATATTCTACAATAAGTGAGTACAGAATTTTTTATAAGTTCACTAAAAAAGCTTGCTCATTATGTTGTTCAGATTAAATGTCACATAACGTGAAAGGAATATAATTCTCTCATTATAATAATGGATTTGTAAATTTCTATTTATACATCTGGGTTTTTACCGTATGTGTTTGAGGCTATTTCAAGTGTGTACAGGTATGGAGTTCTTACATATTCCCAGTGAATTAAAGTTTTATCATTGTCCAGTGATTGTGTTCATCCTTGATATTGCTTTTAATGCAAAAGTCCAATGTTGTTTCTATATTAGCCTTTTCTAAGACTAGCATTTGCCTGATACATCATTTTCTCATCTTTTACATTAAAATCTGTTTTGACTCATGCTTTAAGTGAGCCTTTGGAAAATAGCTATTGCTGGATGTTGGCATTTTATGCCATCTGTAAATATCATTATCTTAATTGGTGAGTTTAATGGTTTAGCTCATTTCATCTATTATGATTACTGATACATTTGTATTTTTCTACTTTCTTATTTTGTGTTGTTCTCTCCTAATTTTTATGCTACCTTTTTCTTCATTTCTTTCTTTTGTATTGATTAAAGAGTTTTTTCTTTTCATTTTTTTTTTTTTTTTTTTTTTGGCCAGGGCTGAGTTTGAACCCACCACCTCCAGCTTATGGGGCTGGCACCCTACTCCTTGAGCCACAGGTGCCACCCTGAAGAGTTTTTTTAATTCCACTAAATTAGTAGTAATATATTCTTGGCAGTTATTTTTGAAAATGTATCCTACACTCTTAATTTTACTAAAACATCTCTATCTTTCCTACCAGGTAGTATTAAGGATTAAAGCTAGTCTGATTGCCTCCATTTCAAATGACTTTACATAATTGTGTAATATTTTAGTTTTCTCTTTCTTTCTTTTTAATCTTAACTTCATTAATTGGACATAATCACTATTTGTTTATATGTATTATATATGTAATAAACTACATACAATGTATAATTTGATATACTTATCAAAATCTTTGCTCACCATTATTTCGTATACTACAGATCTTCTAGGATCATTTTATTCTTCATTGCATATATCCATTAAAAGTTTTCTTTTAATGAGAAAAAGGGTTAATAGACTCTGTGTTATTACTGTACAATGTCTTTTTATTATCCACATTCTCTAAATATTTTCCTAGATTTAAATTTATTAGGGAGGATTCTTGCAGATTTCTTTTATTTTCCTGTGAGTTCTTTAGTGCATTTAAAAGTATGTTTACCTGGAGTCTAAAATGATTTGCACTGGAAGGCTTTTAGAATAGTCTGGTCTATAAATATGCATAGTGGATCATATCTATAGTCCACACTACTAAGGAGTCTAAGGCAGGAGGATGGCTTGAGCCCATGAATTCATTCAGGTTACAGTGAGCTATAATTGCACTCCAATCTGGGCAATAGAGAGAGACCTATCTCTAAATATATATACACACATACATGTACACATATATAATCTAGTCTGCTGTAATTCTGGAAACAGCAGCCTATTTCTCTTATTTTACCTATAGAGATAATTAGACTTAGACCAGGAACAGTGGCTCCCGCCTGTAATCCCAGCACTCTGGGAGGCCAAGGTAGGCAGATCACCTGACCTCATGAGTGGGAGACCAGCCTGAACTAGAGTGAGATCCCGCCTCTAGAAATAGCCAGGCACTGTAGGGGGCACCTGTAGTCCCCAGGTACTTAAAAGGCTAAGGCAAGAGAATCGCTTGAGCCCAGGAGTTTGAGGTTGCTGCGAGCTATGACGCTGCAGCACTCTACCTAGGGCAATGAAGACTCTGTCTCAAAAAAAATTGATACTTAGGCTTATCAATATCAATATTGATCAATATACCATCACTCATTTCAGGACTCCCAAGGTACAAGTTATCTACAGAACATGAGGTCCTGAGGAAAGGGGAGGATTAGCCCACCTCAGATGGAAGTTGGTAGGGATGCCTTCATGCCTGTGTTTGCTAGTTAACATATTCATCTGTAGTCTACAGATTTCAATTAAGTATCTCTCTCAATTGTTTAATTCTGATAAAGCAAACTTCACAAAAGGGATCACAGCCTTGAAAAATTCCTGTGGAAAAATCACAGATTGAAAATTACACTAACAATATAAGCACAGAAAACAAACAAAAATAGCAGAGTTGACAGTTCTATTCCTGGCATGATGGCTTTGTTGGCCACTATACAAGGTAAAAATAATGACAATTTAATCATATAGGACAAGAAGTCAGCCAAGAACCTTAAAAATCATCAAGAAGATGGATTTTCTATAAAGTGTAACAATTATGTGTATCATCGTTAAATAATAAACTTACCTAGTAGATTATTGTGGCTTTAAATAGTAAGTTAAAGATAGATGAAGATGCTACAATTAGCAAAATATTATCAAATTAAATAATT
The DNA here is from genome assembly GCA_963574575.1 of Galagoides demidoff. Lineage (NCBI taxonomy): Eukaryota > Metazoa > Chordata > Mammalia > Primates > Galagidae > Galagoides > Galagoides demidoff. The sequence goes on along the minus strand of CAUYQV010027845.1, from coordinate 9,768 downwards.
AAATATATTAGTAGTATTTCTTTTTTTATATAGATAGCAGGGTCTCATTGTTCCATTGCCCAGATTGGAGTACAGCAGCCAGAACATAGCTCACGGCAACCTTGAATTCCTGGGCTCAAGATCCTCCTGCTTAAGCCTCCCAAGTAGTTGGGACTACAGATGCACTTCATGATGCCAAGTTAGTTTTTTTTAGTTTTTTGTATAGATGGTCTTATTATATTGCCCAGTCTGGTCTCAAACTCCTAGACTCAAACCGTCTTCCTGAAGTGCTAGAATTTCAGGCATAAATTCAGGCACCACACCCAACCCTCTTTCATCTTTTAATATGTGCTATATTAATTTTATAATGCCCATAATGGATTATAATGCCCATATAGGTAAATTAATGTATTTTATTAAGAATGCATGCTCCTGTTAGTGGGAATGTAAATTAGTATAGCTGCTACGAACAAACAGAAGTATGGAACTTTCTCAAAGAACTAAAAGTAGATCTGCCATACAACCCAACAATCCCACTACTGGGAGTCTACCCAAAGAAAAAGAAGTCATTACATCAAAAAGATACCTGCAATTGTATGTTGATCATAGCAAATTAACAATTGCAGAGATATAATTAACCTGAGTGCCTATCAACTGAGGCATGCATAAAGAAAATGTGGTATATATACAACTGAGCCATGAACAAGAATAAAATAATGTCTTTTGCAGTAACTTGGATGGAACTGGAGGCCATTATCCTAAATGACATAACAAGAAATAATAATTTAAAAATACCACATTTTCTTACCTCTAAGTGGAAGCTAAGCTATAAGGACTCAGGGACATACAGAAAGGCATGAAAGACAGTGGAGAAGCAGAATGGGGAAAAGGAGGAGATGATAGAAGAAAAACTACTTATCAAGTTCAATGTGTACCATTCAGATGACAAGGGCACTAAGCCCCAGAGATTACTGCTAGACAATACATCTATGTAACCAAAACCCACTTGTACCTTTAAATATATTAAAATAAAGTAATTTTTATTTTTGGACTTCATTTTGTTCCATTTATTTATTTATTATTATTATTATTATTTACAGTTTTTGTCTGGGGCTGGGTTTGAACCCACCACCTCTGGCATATGGAGCCAGTGCCCTACTCCTTTGAGCCACAGGCACTGCCCCAAAATAAAATAATTATTAAAAGGTTGACAGCTTAACATATTTTTCTTGATAAAGATGTCTTAATGCAATAATTAAGAAAGTGTGGTGAAGGCTATATTAACCAGTTTGTTGTAAGTATTTCAAATTATATATAAAACCAGCAAGTTTATCCTATAAATGCATTCATGTACACAGCTCCAATCTAATAAAAAAAATTAAAAATATATGTAATAAACAAAATGGGGGTACATAGTTGCTAGCAAGAGACAAGGTCTTGAGCATTTAGGATTCATCTTTATTTCCTCATACAGACCAACTGAGTAGTATACACAGTAGGAAACTATTCACAGAATTACCATTTTTTCCTCTTACACATTTTAAAAGCTACTCATTTTTATTGAGTCATTTCTTTTTAGTACGTGGTGGAGATTTTGAGAATATTCCCTTGTGGATCATTTCATCTTTTCCCAGATGCAGGTAAAATTGATTTTTATTATTTCCAACTTGTCCCTGATGGATGGGTGTCAAGTGCTACTTTGAATATGATAAGTAAAGGTGACTGCATTATTTCTGACAATTTATACCTTTACTTAATTGTTCTTGTGGTTAAAAAATTTTCTTATATTTCACTGAAATTTCCCTGCTGGAACTGAAGTTCATTATTTCCTATTACACTAATGAGAATTGGTCCCTGTCCTCCTGGTAACATCCTTTAACCGTATTTTCAGAAGATGTCATGTCTCCCCTTGGCCTTTTCTTCTATATTGGGAGATTCCCGGATCTATTATCCTTTCATCGTATATCCTATCCTTCCTAAATTTCTCATATTTTGTGCTGCTTTCCTAAAGAGAAAATCTACATTGAAATTTTAATAAAAAATAACTAAAAATGTAATGATTGCCTGAAAAATGTTTAAACATAGTGTTAATTTACCTATGTTTTAGGAAATCAGCATGAAGTTCTATTTGCAAAATCAGTTTTTTGAAAGTTGATTCTAATACCCAGTTTCATAAAAGACCATGGAAGATTGTTTTCTGTTTGTTTGGTTGGTGGATTTTTGTTTTGTGTTGTTTTTATTAGAGAATGACACTTCAAAGTTCTGAAATTTTATGCGAACTTGTGTATGTGCACCCATCTGTGTAGTGTACATGTGCAAAGTGTATTTCTCTGGAAAAAAGGAAAAAACATCCATGGCTTTCATGATGGAATGCTGCCTTCCCTCCAGGAAAAAAGTTGGACAGGATTTAGTCCTGGGATAAAATTAAAGTGAGTAAGTAGAAAACTTACCTGTTTACCTTTTCTCTTATACAATTTTCTTTTCTGAGAATGAGGTAAATTTGCATCCAAGTGTATTTTAAGTAGACTAACATCTTGAGTGCAATCAGAGGATTTTTAAAGAAATTTAAGATCAATATTTACTCATGAACGAAGACTTATTTCTCAGTTTTATTTTTAACGTGCTGTTATCCCCCTCAGAGGATTCTGCACATGCTCACTGTGGGCCTGATGCAAAGTATCCTCTTTCTGTCAGTTACAATGTTGGCAGCTACTTAGCCAGCCCATCTTGGCCACTCTCAAATGTGTAATATACAGGCCTTCACATAGGCGAGATTTCCATGGAGCAAGGCAGAAATTCTCCTTAATGGGTACTCTCAACAAAACAGTTATCAGAGAGAAGAACTATATTTCCATGCATGTTCTTACATTCTTCTTCCTACAAATTTGAACCACAAGGTTTTCCATCCTTCTAAGAACATCCCCTTGCTCCATGCATTGGCAGAAACCTCATCAACAATAATCCAATAGAGAAATAATTCCAATCAGAAAGTCAACAGTCAACCGCTACAATGCAGAGACTCAGACTACAAGGCATTAGGATATGTACAGATCAAACCTGCTAGAGAGGAGATAATAGATCATCTGATCCAACAACATTATCTTTTCTCTTCAGACCCTCTTGGCACCTCTGTTTCGGCTCCCTGCACGTTCTGGCTGACCAAATTCACACATGCGTAACTTCTGTGTTGACTCATCTTCTGCCCCCTCCATGTATCTCTGGGTTCCCACCTCACTGGACTCTCTCAGTTCCCATGCCCCGGCATGCACATCCTGAATGTATGGGGAAACACATCATGTGCTAAAATTTACTGATGGCTTAGGAGAATCAATGTATAAAATTATATCTCTTCCTTCTCTCCCAAAAAAAGGTCCAAAGAGGCAACTATAGGCATTTCTGTCTTGCAGCATGGCAGTCTGATCAATACCACAGCCCCATCTTAGCTCTGCCTCTTTCCCGGAATTATATCCTTTGATCCTCACTTCTACTTCCCAGAATTATCCTTCCTATAAAATAATAGCACATTACCCTCTGTTTTGGTTCTGTTTTCTGAGAAAAATCAGGCCAAGAGATTTTTCTTAGCTCTTTTAACCAGAGGTACATAATAGAAAAACTCAAGCATTTATTGTAATTTTCCACATGTAACAGCTATTTAATACAAAGCTTCCAAACTGGAGACAGGGCATCTCCTATCTCGCCCAGTAAAGAGAACATTGAACATGCTAAAACATCGAACATGTCATTTGCCGAATGACAATTCAACAAATATTGTTGAGCTCCTAGAATGTCTCAGATATTCTGTTGCAATCTAAATTTCTATCCACAAACTGAAGAGTGAGAAATTTATGTATAATAATACAAAATGTTAGCTAACTAATCTCAGGGACTTCCTCTCCTAACTTCTGTAATTATGACTTATCTAGGTGGAATAAGCTTTGCTAATCTTACATAACAGCACCAAAAAGAATAAAATGTAATTGAATATCAATTCCAAACACCAATGATCTTGTTAAAGATCATTTCAGACCCCATATGACAATGAAACTAGAATTAATACAAGGAGGAAATCTAAGGAAAACAAATCCAGTAAATAAAATTAATAAGTGCTATGATTTGAAAGTTTGTGTTGTGTCTGTCCCAAAAGTTATATGTGGAAACTCAAGCACCAAGGTGATAATATTAGAAGATGGGGCCTTTGGGAGACAATTAAGTCATGAGAGTTCTGCCATCACAATGGATTAATGCCTTATAAAAAGGTTTCTCCCACATCCACTTTTTTGCCCTTCCATCTTGCTTCCTATGAGGACACAGGATCAGGTGCCATCTTGAAGCAGAGAGAACAGCCATCACCAGATACAAAACCTACCAACACCTTAATCTTGGACATCTCAGCCTCTATATTATAAGAAATAAATTCCTTTTCTCTATAAATTACCCAGTCGTAGGTATTTTGTTATAACACTACAAATGGACTAAGACTATAGGGAACACAAGCAAAACAAGGGTTCCTCAGAGAGTAGTGACATAAAGAAGAAAAATAAGCTACCTTTGCAGAACAATGAACACAGCCACGATGACTGTTTTTTTGACCTTCTTATAGTATAAGTAAAAAGTTAAGATGAGGTTATGGCTAATTCTAAGTGCCTTTAGCTACAGTTGTTAGTGTTTTAAAGATAGTAAGAAGAAACTGCTTTGACTCATCAATTATTTGCTTATTTAGAGATAATGAATACATAGAGACAATGAGAGGTGAGAATGGTAAATATGGGTAACGGAAGCTCTCAAGGAGTAAGCAAGATTGCTTCCCAGGAAACCAGATGACATGGGTGCCTGACAGAGGATCTACAAGAATGGGGAGGTGAGGTCAAGGACAAAGAGAGTACCAAGAGACAAGAAGGACTTCTTGATAAGATCTACTTTGAAACCTCAAATAGATGGAATATATATAAAGAGCTGATCAGGGGTCAGCATGAGAAAAGGAAAGCAAAGGGTAGAGAGAATGACGTCTGAAGGGGGTTCTAACTTTTTTTCATTCTGCATTTTCCATTTCCTTAATATGAGGAGAGGAGCCAGGCATACTAGGTAAATAAGAATTGGTGCTGGTAAAATTTGGGGATTATAAAAAAGACTTGGCAGGGCAAAGCAGGGCGGGTATTTGAAAATATCTTTTGTGATCATGGGAGAGACTCTTCCATATGAGTTATCTTTCAGACATTAGGAAACTAATAAAGAGTGACAGAAAATTGTTATCAAAGAAAGAGGTGCCATTTCCTTGACCACTAGAGCCACTTAATTCTAAAGGAAAGAGAAGGAGAAAGATGAGGGAAAGAGTGATTCTTGAGAAAGCAGAGTTCCCAGACAGCATCAAATATGGCTGGCCATCTAGATCAGCTCACTGGTGGGATTGGAGCACGATGACAGAGATGCAGGTTCTAAAACCAATGTCCAAAGGGGATACCCTGCCAGCAGACGTCCACAGAAATGTGTTCACTGCCTGTGCAATAATCCCCAGATCATACCACCAACTGTGCCCACAGCCTCCTCTGCAGAGTCCTCTGGCGTCCTCTTTGTTGCTCCTGATATCAGGCAATGATTATCTTCAGACACTTTCATTGTTTATTGACATTTAACTTCTAATATGATGAACACTGACAAATTTAGCTTGCTCAGGTATTTGTTAAAAAGCGTATATATACACATATCTCTACTTTAAATATATATATGCACACACATTTTATACATAAAAAGATGAATGTTTTAGTACCCCGTGGGAGTAAGTAATATCTATTGTTAGGACCCACACCCAATCATAATGGACAAACGTCCTTATGTATTACTAGGATAAAACAGAGAAAAGATAGCTCTGACCACTTTAGTCTAACACTGCTACTTGAATTTCTTATTTTAAGTTTGTAAGCGTTTTATATTAAAAAAAAACTTTAGATAGAGTTTAAATAAAATAAAATGAGTACATTTTAAATGTACATGTAATGAATTTTGACAAATATATTCACTGAAATAACCACCAAGACAAATGATATAAAATACTATTATTGTCTCAAAAATTTCCCCAGGACTCTTTGCAGTCAGGTTCTATTTCCACTCTGGCTACAGATAATTACAGCACTGATCTGCTTTCTGGCACAATAGGCTATGCCATATTTGTCTTTCTATTTCATAAAATGAAATTATAAAGTATGTACTATTTTAGACTGGCTCCATGACTCACCCTAATATTTTTGCTTCATCCATGCTACTGAATGTATCAGAAGTTTATTCTTTTCTCATAGTCAAATACTATAAATAGTATGATATAATAAATATATCAATAGTATAAAACTGTACTCCACTGTAACTCCATTGTCCTTTAACCTACTCATATACTTTGGGGTCGACCCTATTTGGGGATACTATAAATAAAGCTGCTATGAATATTAGTGTGCCGGTCTCTGTGTGGATCTAAGTTTTCAGTTCTTTTAGATGAATTTCTACTTTTTGTCAAAATAATCTCCAGTCTTGTCCATTTCAGCTATTCTGATGGAAATATTGTGATAATTAATTATTTCTAAGTCATATTTCCTTAATACTAATGGCATTGAAGAGTTTTTCTTGGACTTTCCATTTATATATACTCTTTTAAAGTAATCCTTCAAATAGTTTGTCCATCACTACTGGATTTTTAAAATTACCACTGAATTATAAGGCTTCATTAAACATTGGTGCAAGCACTTGGTAGTAGTATCTGTTGCAAATATTTTTCTCCCTATCTGTGACTTGTCTTTTCAGAAGATTTTGATTTTCATGAAATAAAACTTATTATCTTTTTCTTTAGGATTTATTCTTTCTGCTTTATACCTAAGAAGTATTTGTATTCTCCAAGGATATGAAGAATTTCTCCTATGAGTTTTTCTAAAAGTTTTATTTTTACCTTTTATGTTTAGCTGCATGATCTATTTTAGTTCATCTTTTACATAGTAGAAGGTATTTAGCTCACTTTTTATATAGTAGAAGGTACTTTTTACATAGTAGAAGGCTAATTTGTTTTTTGCTCTATATTATAACCAGTTCTTTCAACATGATTTGTCTGAAAGACTATGCTGCCTTTGTTAAAAGTCAGTTGACATATGGTATTGATATATGTGGCTCAATCTCTGAATTCTGTTTATTTTATTGATTTGCAGATCTATCTTTATGTTAATACCATACTGCTTTGATTGCTGGAGCTTAATATAAGTTTTACATCAAGTAATATAATATTATAATTTGGTTTTTCTTTTTTCAAAATTATTCTGTTTATCCTAAGTTCTTGACATCTTCATACAACTTTTTAGAATTAGCTCAGTTTATGTATACTCTGCATAAACTTGAAATTTTTTTGGAAGTACATTTAATTTAGAGATAAATGTGGATAAAATTGATGTGTTATCAAGATGTATAATCTCATTAGTATTTCTATTTTTTCAGTTTTTTAATTTCCTCTCTTTGAAATGTTTTATAATCATATGTAAGTCAGGTGCATGGTTTATTTACATTTAGTCCTAAGTAGTTCACTTTGAAGCTATGTAAAGTCTTATTTTTTTTTATTTAAATTTCTTTCTGTTTGTTGTCAGTATATTATAATACAGTTAATTGTGTATATTGACTTTATATTCTATAACCTTAGTAAGCTCCCTTAATTTTAGCAAAACAGTTTTTTTGGTAAGTTGCTTAAAATTTTCTATGGATACAATTATGTTTTCTGAATATAAAAATAGTTTTGTGTCTACTTTAAATCTGCAGGCATTTAATTTTTTCTTGTCTTATTGCAAAAACTTTTCCAGATTAATGTTGAATAGAAGTGGTAGGAATGAAGTCATCTCTTTGCTCTAAGAGTATGGGGTACAAAAATATTTAGTCTTTCACCACAAAGTATGATGTTCACTTTATGTTCCCTTTTATTTCTAATTTGCTGAGACTTTTTATCATAGATGAATGTTAAATTTTGTCAATTTATTTTTCTGCATCTTTTAAGATCATCAAACAGTATTTCTCTTTTACACAAATGATAATATGAATGACCTTAGTTGCTTTTCACATGTTAAAACAAGCTTGCTTTTTGAGTAAAAATACTACTTGATCATAATGTGTTATCACTTTTATATAATTTGAATTTTATTTACTTCACTTACTCATTTACAACAATATTTTTGCTTGACAATGAGATTATTGACATTTATTTTCGACTGATGTCATTGTGGGTTGAATTGTGTCTCCCCCAAAAGATATTGAAGTCAACCCCAGGACCTGTTGAATTTGATTTTATTTGGAGATAGGAGCTTTTAGGATATAATCAAGTTAAGATGAAGTCATTAGAAAAAACCTAATCCAATATGACTCATGTCCTTTGAAGGAGAGAATTCTGACACAGGCACATAGGGAAAATGCCATGCCATGGCAGAAGCAATTATTGAAGTACCAGAGCTTCAAGCTAAAGAATGCCTGGAGCTACTATGAGCTGGAAACTCCCTAGAGATTTTGGAGGGAATGTACCCCTGTCAATGCCTTATCTTAGACATATCTTCCATAACTAAGAGAAAATAAATTCATGTCTTCTACACCATTACACCTGTGCTTCTTTGTTATGGAAGCCCTAGGAGTAATATATTTTTTATTTTGGAGCCAGGGTAAATGCTTGCCTAAAAAAATGATTAGAAAAGTACTTTATTCTATGTAGAAATAGCATTAATTCTTCATAAATGTTTTCCAGATGTTATAACTACTAATAAAACCATCCTGACCTTGAGTTTTTATGTGGGAAGACAATTGTAAATTAAATCTCTTTAAGTAATATAAGACTATTTGGAATTTTCTTTTCTTTTTAAGTCAGTTTTGATCATTTGTGGCTTTCCCAGAATTTGTTCACTTAACCTTGGTTTTCAAATTTATCATAATATTGCTTTCAATATTCACCATTTACTTTTATATCTTTAAGCTATCTAAGATGCCTATAAAATCCAAAGAGGCCTTCCAAGTGCTTTGCTTTCTGGTAAAGCTCTAGATAGGATACAAGATATGGCAATTTGTCTTCTGTTTCAGAGGGGACATCACGGCACCTTCACCACTGGACTCAGGAATTTTTCACTGAAGTAGCAGATCCTCAAAACTATGGAAGATATATTTCCCAGCCTCTGGTGCACATGCGTCCTTTCAAAGACTCCAGTTTCCTAGCCATTTCTTATTCATCTCATTTAATCAGTCTGATGTCATAAATTTAATGAATCAATATAAAAACTGGTGGGATGTCCAAACAGTTCACGTCTCTTCAGACTATAATATAATGAAGGAAGGAATACTAAAGTAGTTCTAAAGCAAAATTGTAAATGATTATTGAGGTACATCCTAATACTTATGCAAGGTAATTCAGATCTACTTTTTAACTTGGAATAAAAAATAATAAATTTGCCCATTAATGGCCATATACCATGTACCTAAGAACTTATTTAATCTCCTTTAGCTAAAAATTAATTAATTAATTTTGCATGTGAAAGAATAGATGTTAGGAGAACAATTTGCAGTCATTTGTCAGGATCATTTAATTTCTATAGGAACAAGACTAGAAAAGTAACAAGGACATGTTAGGGAGTCCCCATTCCTTCTGCCTTTTCTCTTTTTTTTTTTTTTTTGGAGACAGAGCCTCAAGCTATCCCCCTGGGTAGAGTGCCATGGCATCACAGCTCATAGCAACCTCCAACTCCTGGGCTCAAGCGAGTCTCCTGTCTCAGCCTCCCAAGTAGCTGGGACTACAGGCAC
>CAUYQV010027844.1:0-14271 GCA_963574575.1 Galagoides demidoff | reverse complement strand
GCTCATAGCAACCTTCAACTCCTGGGCTCAAGCGAGTCTCCTGCCTCCGCCTCCCAAGTAGCTGGGACCACAGGCGCCCGCCACAACGCCCGGCCGTTTTTTGGTTGCAGCCATCATTGTTGTTTGGCGGGCCCGGGCTGGAGAATCGAACCCACCACCTTAGGTGTACGTGGCTGGCGCCCTAGCCGATTGAGCCACAGGCGCCGAGCCTCTTTGTTTATTTAATAAGAAAAGGAGCAATGCTTTTTGATTAGTCAGCATTGTGAGTCCAACCACTAGGCTTCCCATGAGCACAATGAAATAGAACACTGGCTTTTGGATTCATTCAATCATTAGAAGCACAATAATAGAAAATACTTAACACTTCCAGGTCACAGGAAGTCTGACGTACACACGTACGAGGATTGATTTAACCCTCAAAGCAACCTTACACACTATTATCTCCATTTCACAGACAAAGAATGAAAAGTACAGAGAGGTAAAGAAATTTGCCCAAGATCAGAGTTCAGAGTCTGATTCCAAGAGTCTGCGCTTAAAACCACGAGGCTACACTGCTTCTTAATTGCACAGTTCACCTTTAACATTTTAAGATATTTAAGTACAAGCAGGAGGTGGCAGTGTAATGATAATAATTGGGAATAAGATTTAGGGAACTAGGATTGTTGCCCGCATCCTCCACCAGGAAAAAAAAAAAAAAAAGATTTAGGGAAGTAGAAAGTTTAGACAACACAGGGAGCTGAGCAGGCAGGAACCAAAGAAATGCAAAGGCCCTAAGTTTTTGAACTGGATTCTGAAGAGTTGAAGGGTTCCTGTGATGTCTCAGAACCTGCTTGTCAGGATTGGGGGGAAATCTTTGGATTCCACCCACTCATCCCAGTTCAGCCACAGCACACACTTGGATCTGTGATACGTGTCATTTCCTTTGCATAAGTCTGAGTTTGCCTGGACTATAGCCTCAGATAGGCAGGGAAATTAAGACTTTGAAATTGGGCTCGGCGCCTGTGGCTCAATTGGCTAAGGCGCCAGCCACGTACACCTAAGGTGGCGGGTTCGAATCCCCAGCTAGGCCCTCCAAACAACAATGATGGCTGCAACCAAAAATGGCCGGGCGTTGTGGCGGGTGCCTGTGGTCCCAGCTACTTGGGAGGCGGAGGCAGGAGACTCGCTTTAGCCCTGGATTTGGTGGTTGCTGTGATCTGTGATGCAATGGCAATCTACCCAGGGGGGGGGATAGCTTGAGGATCCGTCTCAAAAAAAAAAAAAAAAAAAAAGATCCTTCCACAGGTGAATGGCTGAACATATTACAGTACCTTTATATCATCTACTAGTACTCAATAATAAAAAGGGATGAGCTACTGATGAACGGAATAACTTGGGTGGGTCTCTAGGGCATAACGCTGAGTGAAAAAGAAATGTCACATATTGCCTGATTCCATTTTGATAATATTCTTGAAATGACAAGATTATAGAAGAACAGAAAACCAATCAGATGTCCATGGGTCAAGAATCCTATCAGGATGGGGATGGGGGTGATCATAAAGCCTGAGGAAGAGCTTGTCAGTGATGAATTGGTTCTGCATCTTGATTTAACAGTGACTGTCCAAAATTTACACCTGTTCAGTAAGAAGGAACGGTACACACACTGGCTACAAAGGCCACAGCCCTGATCTTGATATTGTACTGTGATTATGCAAGGTGAGCAAACTGAGTGAAGGGGATCCAGTGGTCCTCTCTGTCCTGCCTTAGTGAATCTGTGCTTATTTTGAAATAAAAAGCTATATATACACACACACATACACTCAAATTCAAAATTTGTTGAACGCGAGGATAGACTATGGGCAGACGAGACTATTAAGAAGGGGTTGGGATAACGTGATATCAAAATACCTCGAGGCAGTGTTAAGTCTATTCCCCTTTTCCAAAAGATATTCAGATATTAGTGCAGAGTTTGCTGGGAAGGGAGATTATCTCTGCGTCTGGACCCAAGTATGGGGTTGGAGATGAAAGGCAAAGCTGGATCCTGTGATGTCCACAGATGTTGGATCACAGAAAGGAACATCTTACAAGGGCGTTTATATGGGTGTGTGTGTTTATACAACACAGCTCTGTGGACGCCCTACAAGCTGCCCCTAGGAGTAGTCAGTCCCTCATTAAGGTGTGGGCCAACGGCAGATGCCTGGGAGCAGCATGCAGGAATGAAGAGCCCTGACTGGAGCAGGTTCAAAATATCAAGCCAGCTATTTACTTTCCCACAGGCACGTATTAGCATAACTGGCAGAAAGGAAGATTTTCTTTTTAATTCTCCTCCAACTAAAGCAGCAACTTAAAACTTGGTGAGGACTAGTATGCTTCTTAGTATTTTGGGAATCAACGTTTTCCTGTTGCATATCACAACCGAAGGCCACATTAGTAACTCAGAAACAAGCCCACTTGTGGTATGATCTTGGCACTTGGAAGCAGCTGAAATTGTGAAATAGGTTTTAAAATCCTTGGCATAGTACACTTACGGTGAATGGATGATTTAATTTTATAAAATTGAAATTTTATACAAATTAATATTCCTCTAAAAATATGCCAAGTTCAGAAAGCTAAAATTGAAAAGAGAAAGCGCACCCAAGAGTAGAAAATATTTTGTCCAATTGAAGATTTGAAAAATATGTTTTAAACCTATTTTACCAAAATATATCCTAGGACACAAGTAGCTATACTCTGGAATGATTTTCTATCATTTTGTCAAATAAAATAAAAGAAGTCCAGTATTAATTTAGAATGTTACATTTTTATTAGTTTCTCTCACTAACAAGAGGAAATAATGCAATTTATACATATAAGCATATAAGTATAAAGTATATACTTTATACAATTTATAAAGTATGAGCACTTTACAAAACTTCAGAGTAATTTTAATTGTTATGAATGTTAGGAAATCGGGGTTCTGTTCATTCACTCTTTCTTATAAATTCTCTTTGTACGTATACATGCATATGGACACACATCTCTTATTTTTATATAAATAAATATAATCATACTATATGAAGTAATTTATGATTGATTCAAATATGTATATAAAAACTTGACAATACAGTGGTTGTGCCTACAGCTAATTGACATAAATCTAGTTCTGTCCTTTTTTCACGTATATATTCACACATTTCATATCCAATTCACACATTTCATATCCATCCATCCGTATGTGTGTGCAGGCTCACACGTGTGCATAGACACATGTATAAATTCACCCAACTAGCTCTTGTAAAGTTACTAAACCCTGTCTCCTTTGCTACTCTTTTTCTCTTAAAGTCACCCTATCCAATTATTTTGAAGCAACAATTTTCTATGAGAGAAGATCAGATGAAACATGTCTTATTTTTCATGTCCCCAACAAGCAACAGATGTAAAGTAAGGTGTCCTCTTCTTAGACCTCTGTGCTAACAGGTGATTTATTTGGGTTATGAAGCCCCTTCATGGCTACCCTTTGCTGTGAATTCAATTATGTCCCCTGCAATGCAACTCGATTTAAGGGCAGGAAATAACTGAGGTTAAATGAAGTCAAAGTGTGGGGTCCTCATCCCATAGGATTAGCATTGTTAAAAAAAGACACCTCAGAGATTGAAGGCAACTGTGGGCAAGTCAGGAGGAGAGCCCTCACATGGAACTGAGTCTGGATCTCAAGTCTCGTAGCCTTCAAAATTATGAGAAGATGAATTTCTCTCATTTAAGCCAGCTAGTCTATAGTAATTTGTTATGGAAAGCTAAGGGACTTATATTGCCATGTTTTCTTTATTTTGTTTTCTGAGCTGCAACTTTATTTTAATTTCTTTGCTTTTTTATTTTAAATTAATATGATGGAACATATTTTTAGGTTATATTGTTCTCACTTCCAAGGCAAAGTTAAAGTTGTAGGGGAGCCCCTCCCCTGGGGGGAGCATGGTAAGTACCTCAAATTGTGCACATTAGGTGAGATCCCGCCAAATGCCCTCCCCCTCTCCTCAATTCTCCTCCTCCTTTCCCCTCCCCCCCTTTGCTTACCCTTCCTTGTGGTTAGACCATATTTGTGTTTTATCGCTCGTATGAGTCTTTAAGCCTTGCAACTTTATTTTTAAGGGTAAAGTAACACATAACAATAGACTCCTAAAGCGCTCAATATTAGTTGAAAAATCATGTAATATTTGTGTTTAATAAATATTCTTGAAACTAGATAAACGTACACATATAGGCTGAATTTAGAAAAATAAATACAACTTAACCAACCAAAACTAGGACCTGGTGCAAAATTAGATTGGGGGAGGGGGTAACATGTTTCAAATATCTCATTGGTTGGTAGAAGGAAGAGAGAGATTTAAGAAATGAAAGGCCTGTTTATTTGTTTTTCTTTTTTGAAGAGGAAAGAGAATATACACTAGCTTATGTGAAAAATAATTGATATCTGGTTTTTGTATTAATTATAAATGAGCACGTAATTATGAGTGACAGAGGGGCATAAAGTAGCCATGTGGAGTTGAACCTTATACTGTCAGAGGAATAGAACAGGAAACATGCCTATATTACTAGGAAACCACTTGAAATCTTATGTGCAAAGGAGAGAGCCAGGAGATTATTTTTATGTCACAATAATTGGATCCCATAGTTGTTAATGTGCTGGAACAATAAAAATATATTATGGATGAAAGAATATGGAATGTTTTGACAACATTTCCTTGTGCCAACATAGCTTAAATCTGTGTACCCTGAGTCAAATACCAAAAAAGATTCCATGGGAAAAAACATTCAATATCTATAAATCATGGCCTGTTTATAAAATTTGCCACTTTATAATTATGTAATTATTGAATAGTAATAACATACATGTGGGGACTAAAGATGGCATAGCATTTTAGACACATTTTTGGAAACAGCTCAATGTACCTGAAGAAAGATAAAGAAGTATGTCAACAATAAACGCAATGTAGCTTTTTATTTTTGTGATAATAAACTCTCTACTGCCATTGGCAAAGCAGAAAAAGCAGGTTACATATTTTATTTAAATAGACTTTCTAAGATTTTGGGTGTTTAAAACTATATTCATTTTTATATCACTAATAATTAATGATGAACACAGGTAAATTGAATTTCTAAAAAATAAATGAGTTCAGACAGATGCTGGAGCCTGATTGCACATCAAGGCAATGTGTGTGTTTCTGTGCATGTATGCCCTGTCCGTGTGTTTTTTGTTTGTTTGTTTGTTTGTTTTTCTCATAGTACTATCTACCTTTCCTTAGAAAACTGTGCACTTGGGTCATCCAGCTGCTTCAGTGGGAGAATTTTGAAATGACTGTGAATCAACTGGTTATAGTATAATTATAAGTCACATATAAATTATATATCCCATTTGAACTTTATTTTTTTAAAGGCTATATTTAGCTACTGCTTATTTTGTTAAATTCTACATTTAACATAAATAAATAGAAGTTTTGAAATATGACCAGCTCGTCAGTGTGAAATACTCAAAGGCTATTAAAGAGTCAACAAGATTCTCTGAGCCTATATTGCATTATTATATCAGAAAAGATTGTGTTGTGGCCTATGCTTTTATACAGATGTTCTACAAATACACATCTGGATATATTCACATTTTGTGTTACGTTTCCGTCATTTCAATTAAAAATAAAATTCTAGATGTACTGCAGGAAGTATGAAAAAAGTATAGCAATGTATGTACTCCATCTCTAAAATGATACTTCCCTCCAAAAAAGTGTTTATAGTTTGAACTTTCATGACTTGGAACACATAAGTAATGCTATTCATGGTGGTTTGGTTTCAGGCCAATGTTCAAATCTACTTAACTCAAAATGTAATTTAAAAATTGATTCTAATCTCTCTATGTAACTACATTTTTATGGGAAAATGAATCAGTATGTCTTTCTCCCTAAATCACTGATGTCAAACTATTTATTATTTTCTTCTTTAGATTTTTAACTTTTGAGGAAGTTGCAGACACTCTCCTTGGTGTTGTAGATTAGTTTCCTTTTCAGCAAATGTGATTTAACCTCTGGCTTCCATCCATGGTAAAAGCACCACACATGCGTCCTCACTCTGTTGATGTCAGTTTCCCATCCCTTTTGGGGAGAAGTGTACTTCCTCCCTCCTTGAATTTGGACTTGGTCGTGTGACTTATTTTGGTCAGTGTCTGGAATCCATGGTTGTGTAAGTAAGAAAAACATTATTAACATAATTTGTCACTGATATTATGTGGCTATTTGTTATGGAGAATTACTGAATCATGTATAACCACTCACACATTTTTCAAAGCTGTTTCAAGGAGATAGAAAATTTGAAAAAAAAAAGTATTACAAGACTTGTGGAATGATTAAAGGTATAAAATTTTGCTTGTGAGGGTGATGGCACTCAAAATTCTGATACTTAAATTGCTCCTAGCTCCTTAAAAAATGAAACAAAACAATAGTGAACTTAAAAATGGAGGCTGCAATGCATTTTTGATAATATCTCTTTCATTCCCATTTCCTTGCTAGAATTTGTTCTATCACAAATTACCAAAGGGAAGATAAACTTTGGTAGAAAATGAATGGTAGTCATTTAGCATCATTAACCAATGAAAATAAAGCTAACAAAAAAATATAATACTGAGACATAATATTGGGACTATACAGAAATAGGAGATCTGGAAACAAAATAAAAATATGAAAAGGGTATTGGATAGTCAAGGAATAAAAGCAAAAAATTGGTGATATAAATTTAGACAGGACTTGTGGGCAAGGATAATTAGGGAAATATAAAATTATACAACTAAATGTAATAATGGCATTGGGAAATCTAGGAAAATATTGCAACTCAGTGGGATATCTCAGTGTTGTGCCAAAAGACCCTGAGAAAGACACAGAGCATTCTGAGCAAGCTTCAGAATGGTTCACCAGCATCAGAGGTGACATCTTTGGTCACAGTGGGAAGTTTTGCTCAACAAGGATACAATCAGGGAAGAGATATATTGGGGGTATTTCTGACAGCATATAAGGAATGCCCAGAAAAAAAGGTATCTGTGTCTCGGCTGGTTTATTTCTGTCACATTATATTTTCAGAATGATTTTGCTCCAAACCACACTACACTATAACTACAAAGATGCAATTGGCATTTGATTTCCATGAGCAAGTCATCCATTTCCGTGGTTGGTAGGGCACAGCAACACTTCGCACACTTACAGGCTTAGCTATGTACTAAGCACTCTCATTCGTAAAGCTTGATGTGGATATTTATTCAGATATTACACAGTTGAAAGCCAAAGAATTATAAAGCATAGCATCCCTTACAAATCTGTGCGGAAATGTGATAGCCCATAGTTTTATTAATTTTGACATAATTCATCACAAATATCCCCAGGTAACTTGGCTGAATCTTTGTTTTTGCCAGGAAATCGTACATAGATTTGTATTTATCCGACAATATTTTCTCAAGAGGTATCATACTAAAAAACAAATTCCAATCCATCAATTTTTTTTTTTAACACAAACTAAAATCTGCCTCAAGATTCAGGCCTTTTGTCAAATAGAAATTCACACCTCAGGCATTCCCCGTCTCTTCCCAAAGCTTATATTTTTAAACCATGATTGAGAAAATGGGCAGGGAGGAAGTCTCAATTTGCATAGATGGTTGGAACATGTTATGATATTTCTACAGGAAATAAAAATTGGGACTACTCATAAGGAAAGGATCATATTCTGACTTTTTTGAAAGTCCTATGAGCAGTAGAAACAACTTATATTTGTTATCTACCTAGATCTAGAACTTAATCATTTTTTCAGTGATTATGATGAGCTGAAGGATAGAGATATATGCAGAGGATCTGAAGTTAAAGCACTTAATTGATGAGATGCCATTGTATTTCCTTAAATGTTTTCTCACCTCTAAGTCAAAACCCTAGAAATTTTAATATTTATAATCCATTTCATTGAGGATTTTCCCAACATTTCTCATGGTTCCTGATTTTTTTTTTTTTTCTGTTAACAGATTGACTTTTTAAACTGCTTCTTTCAGGTATAACTGACATGAAATAAGCAACATATTTAAAAGGTGCAGGCTGATGAATTTTGACATGAACACTTCACAATTTAGATGATGAGCCTGTGGGAAACCTGCGAAGTCTACTTGTATCACTATTTAATACAGATTTCCCCTCAGCCTCTACCCTTTCACCAGATAAACACTTCTTTGCGTCTGTCACTATAGATTAGTTTGAATTTTCTAGAATTTTATATAAACAGAATACACTTTCCCTTAGTAACTACAGGGGATTGGTTCTAACACTCTTGCAGATGCCAGAATCTGTGAATGCTTGAGCTCCTTACACAAAATAGTGTAATATTTCCATAGACTTTAAGAACATCCTCTTCTATACTTGAAATCGTCTGTAAATTTATAAATGTCCAATACAATGGAAATGCTATGCACATAGTTGGTATGCTGTATTTCTTAACATTTTTATTATATGTTTATTTTTGTGTTATTTATTATTTTTTTTCCCAAATATTGAATCGACAGATGGAGAACCCCTGAATATAAGGGGTTAAATGTCTTCTTTCAGTCAGTCAGCATATTTATTTTGAGAATCATTTGTTACCTGTGTTGATATATTGGTCTTTGTATTGTTAAGGGTTTTGTTTTGTTTTGATACAAACTAAGGTGCATCACAATGTGCATATTAATTCAAGGTTGATGTAAATTCAAGTTGTTTCTAGAGTTTGGTTATTACAAACAATGCTACTATGACCATTCGTGGCAATTCTCTGTAATGCCTTCGTTTCTCTTGAAACTACTCAGGAGTTGAATGATTGGATCAAAATACTCATGGATGTTTAATGTTTTAAGAAACTGCCATCTGTTTTCCAAAGTGGTGGTACCATTTGATGGTCCCAAAAGAAGTATGTGACAGAAAATCTGTGACCTTAGAATATGCAAAAATTTCTTAGACACAACACCAAAACCGGTATCCATTAAAAAATGATAAATTGGACTTAATCACAATTTAAGAATTCTATTCTTTTTAAGACAGAAGTTAAGAAAATGAAAAGAGATAGCCTGAGAAAAATCATGGATAAAGAACTGATATCCAGATTATATCATGACCCAGTAGTAAGAAAACAAAAACATGACATGTTTAATCAAAATGGAAAAAAAGACTAAACTGATACTCCATTAACCAGGTCTAGGATGACAAGTACACCCATTAAAGGATATTTAACATTATGCATTATTAGGAAATTCCAAATTAAAGCCATGTTGGGATATGATTGTACACTCATTAAAATGGCTATATTAAAAAAAAAAGTCAGAATACAAGTGTTCACATGGTCATAGAGTAAGTGAAACTCTCATGCATGATTTGTAGTAATTACTTGTGGGAATGCAAAATGGTGCTGCCATTGTGAAAAAGTACTGATGTTTCTTACCAAGGTAAGCATTTTCTTACTGAATGATGTAAGTTATCTCATGCCGAGGATATTTACTCATCAGAAATGAAAATACATATTTACACAAATCCCTGAATGTGAATGCTTACAGCAGTGTTATGCATAATTGCCTAAACCCGAAAACAACCTAGATACCCTTCTGATTGTGTTTGGATAACCTCTTAATATGTACCATGGGCTAGCAATAAATTAGCAATAAAAAGAAACAAACTCTATTCCGGGAAAAACATGTCTGAATTGTTAATGTATTAAGTTAAATGAAAGAAGCCAGACTGGAAGGCTACATGCTGGAAAATTCAATTGTTATGACATTCTGGAAGAGGCAGAATTGTTAAGAGCAGGTAATTGATTTTCTGGGGTTAGGGAAGGTAGAAGAAGGATCTGACTGCCAAAGGGGAAGCCTAAATGAATATTTCTGGAGGGTGATGTTGCTATTTCGTACCTTAATCATTGTGGTGGTTCCATTCCCATAGAATTACACATTTAAAAGAGTACATTTTACCATAGGTAAATTGAAAGAATACATTGAAAAAATCTTCCCTTTGACCTGCATATTTTTACAATAAAATACAATGAAATATATCGTTTCTTTTTGCATTTTGTCTTTATTAAGATTTTTATTTTTCATGTCAAGATCATAAGTAAATTTAAAATATTGGGTTTTTTTTTGATATTTGGCTAATTGAATGATTATTCCTTAAATATAAAAACAATTAAAGATGTGAGTCATACTTTGAATACACAGCAAAATATTGTCTTGTACTTTTTAGATATTTTCATGACTCCGTAGTGTATCCTTGAATATATTTATTAAATGACATATTTCCTTCCTATGTGGTTTGTCTGTACTCCCATTGTGTTTTGAGTGACTGGTGCTCTTTTATAGGAACATCAAGCTACTGATACACACTCCCTCAGGTATATCTGCAGGATTGGGACACGCTATCAAGGACCTTAAGAGCTATTGGGGAGGTATGGGCCTTCTCTTAAGCCCTTTGCTTGCAACACCGTTTTTAATCTTCAGTTCAAATCTGCTAAATATGTATTATTTCCCCCATTCTTCAGGTGAAGACACTGATGCTCATTAAAACTAAAATAACTTCCCTAGGATTCTATTGGGTGAATGATGCTGCTAAGACGAAGCCCAGGCTTCTCTCTTTTTAAAGCCTGTTTTCCTTCTAGCGCTAACAATATTCATGTTACAGATTACTGATTCTGTGTGTTTTATAATTGAGCTTTTAAAACATTACTGTCATAGGAATGTGAAGGCACTTTTGTAGCTTGCTTTTCATTCAATAATTGTTTTTCTTCCATCACACATGACATTACCAGAACTTTCAAAACTATATATAAAAATAGGCAAGAGAAGTTTTCTATGTTTAATAGACGTTGATGGGTTGGCCACACCAGTGCTTGCCACCCGTAAGACCTTTTCTCTGTTATTATGATACAAGATAAATGCCTTACTTTAGATGTGCACAGTCCACATGAAGAAACTGTGCTGCACTGATACAAGGAACTACCATGAAGTCGTATGAAGGAACAAACCATTGATTCATGTACCATGTCTGCATTTCCCCTGTGCAATTCTAAATGAAAGAAGCCGGAATGGCCTGCTCCATACCTTGTTCTCTTTCATCTCTCTCATCCTTCCCTTGTATTCACTGTTCTGAAAAGCCCTTACCCTTTTTTAAGATGCTCATATACAAGGTGCTCTATCAAGGACCTGGGCCAACACCCAGGCAGTTTCTACATCCTCTAAACCCTACCCATTGTTCTCTGCATGCCTGGGTTCTTCTCTTTTATCCGATGTTTGTTTAAAGGTTACATCCTTAGAAAAGCCTTCTCTGTTCACATTAGTCTGGTCAATTCTACCATATTACCCCCATTATAATCTATCGGCCTTCTATTAATTACTTTTACCATTTTTCAGTAAAGAAGATTAAAATAAAGTCATAAAGATACTACATTTTCACACACATTCTGAAATAAATATTTTATATTAAGATTATGTTCATTAAAATAATGATTTAGTTTCTGTTCTCTCTGATTATGCTTTTCTAAATCAGAGTGCAACATTACAGGAAAAAAATATTAGTCTAGGAAAGTAAAAAATATCTAGGTAGATAGAATTCAGATATAAGAAAAATATTAATAGTTACCTTAAGTACTGCAAGAGATAGAATTCTGTACAGACACTTTATGTTGAAAAGTTTGAATCTAGGACTTGAGCATATGATTTTCATGGATATGATAAAGAAAGTTATATGAAGCAGTGATTCTCCAACTTTCGCAAGCATTAAAATCACAATCCTAAACCTTAATTGCTGAGCTCAAACACTGAAGTGTCTGATTCGGTAGGACTGGTGTGTGGCCTGAAATTCTGCTCTTGTAACAAGAGTTCAGATGATACTGACTGGTGTTGCTGTTCTGTGGACCAGGCACTGGGAATCCCAGTAATGCAGAGTAAATACTGGAGAGGAGAGAGGAGGTCCTGGATTTTGACTTCAGGTAGGAGGGAAAGAGAGTCAGAAATTGTCAGCCAAGGAGGCAGCTGGCCAGAGGAATCAAAATCCCAAGATTGATTTTTGACTCCTTGTATACTAGACTTAAAATGTTCAGCAAATCACTTCCTGATGGAGAGATTTAATCAATTCACAATACATTTCAAAGAATTGCCTCATCCCTAACATCCCTCTTCCTGTGTGAAATGCTCTAAAGAATCTTATCAAAATTTAATTTAAATCCAATGGTGAAGCAATCCTGATTTAAACGACTTTTCTGTGGAAGGAGGCAGCTTTTCTGCTATGCTTGTGTGTGTCATTATTTGAAAGCTTTGCTTCTTTCCGTGGAAAGGTAGAATGGAAAGTGCATGAAATTGGAGTCAAAATACATTGACCTCTACTTTTTCTCCCAGGGATATTTTGAAGGTTAATGAGATTTTCACTTGTTGCATGTTTGATGACTTTTGATGAGAGAAACTATATAAACATCAAATATTATTCTAGGCAAAGGGATCATTAGTGCTTTATTTTCCATTAATATTTGCCAAAACCAAATTGGCACTGAGTGCACTTCTACAGAACGCTTGGCAAAAGCTTGTTTTCTGTCAAAGTCCTGTCAATATACAGATGGATTCCATTTCCAAAGGAACCCAAATAAAGTGATACTTAACATTAAAAATTTGGGGATGAAATGACTATTAATGTATGAAATGCTATATGGAATTTATGCCGTAATGCAAGACTATGATGAAATGCAATGAAAGCTAACTAAATTATAAAATTACTCAGAATAATAGACAAGAGTTGCATATATTACTAGAATGACCATTGGTGATCTCAGGTAATCGCACTATATCAGTAGGAAAGGAAGTACTTTTAAAATCTCAAATTGTGTACATTTTAGGATGAGGGAATCTGGCCCAGAAGAATTCTTAATGTTTACAAAGAAGTTACGTTTCTCTTGGGGAAAGTGGTGTTTCTTATTGTTAAAGCACGTAGTAAAGCTCTGATGATAGACTGTGCAAAATTGTGTAGTTGAACATGCAACTAACAAGAGTCATGAAGAAGTTAAAACAGATCCCGGGCAGGTGGACGGCGTGAGCATTGGAAGCATGGAACCATCGAGTTTCCATAGAGCTGTGTACTCGTTAATCTTATTTGCTTCAAAAGTGATCTGAGATTAATGACTTTAATCATATATGAAAAAAAGAAAATTAATTCCAGATTTTGCAAAAGATGGAAACTGCCCGTCTTTACTTTGTTCCCTCCGTGGCTTTTTATTAATGGTAATGTAGGCAAATGTTGCTGTTTTAGGCACTAAAGCTCTAGCAACAAACAAGATGATCCCTGTGTTCCCGGAGTGCTCAGTTTATTTTCTGTTAGGCAAGGCAGATAATTTTGGTGGCACTGACCATGGCTTTGAGCCTGCTCTGACCCTGCAGGGGCTGCTGCATCAGCCAACAAGCAGCTTTTCTCTGTGTATCGTTTGTTTCCCTAGTAGTGCTGGCTATACTTCACTGTGCACTCTTCCTCCATCTCCTCCTTCCATCCTTTCCTTCTATCCCACATATGTAATGGCATTTAATCTTCATTTTTGGAGTGTAATTCTTTCTATTACATGAAATCTTGTTGCATATATGGACACAGACTTAGGAGGCCAGGTCCTGAATGTCCTTTCTTCATTGTAACATGTTTTACCTACAAATAAAATTCTTTAAGCAGAAAAAAAAAAAAAGAAGAAGAAGTGTTTTCAGGGTCACAGGTTGTATAGAAAAAAATGGAACTGTTTGGATAACAGAGGTTGAGAAGATCATTTAAATATAGTGCTGGAGGGAGATGGCCCTGAGGTAGTTCTATTTGTGCAGAAGTCTGGAATTGGATGACAATTTATGGATGGAAAGAGATTTTCAGTCTGTGAATACAGGGAAGCATGAATAGCAACATACTTTATTTTCACTGAAAAGTAATAAGGCCCAAATGAATAGAGTGGTAGATGGAGGGGAATAATTGCCTGGGCCAATTTATATAGGCATGGAGCAGACCGTATGGATGATATGAAAATTTAGAATTTCATCTGTATTAAAAGTACATCCATTACAGGATTTTAAGCAACAAAATGACATTCTTTGACTTACAAGGAAACAGAGAAATAAAACACATCTGAATAGAGAGGGCTGCAAATTTAAATAACTTGTCTGGAATTTAAGCACAGACTTTTGAGCCTACTAAAGTGTTAATGTGATAAAAGCCTCAAAGAAAGTATAGGACAAACCCTGGAAGATATTGGCCTGGGGAAAGACTTCATGAA
>CAUYQV010027843.1:0-29576 GCA_963574575.1 Galagoides demidoff | reverse complement strand
CTGTAACAACCTTAACAACTTTAAGCTGTCTATATAGTTCTTTTTGTGCTTTTCTGAACACGCTATCCTCAGACTAAACTATACTTAAAGATATGTTACATATGACTTATTATTTTTGACAACTTGACTTTTCTAGTACAAATCTTTGTTCAAAATAATTTTCAACAAACAATAACAGGCCAGCCACGGTGACTCATGCCTGCAATCATAGCACCTGAGAGGCTGAGGCAGGTGGATTACTTGAGCTCAGGAGCTGGAGATCAGCCTGAGCAAGAGTGAGACCCCATTGCTAAAAGTCCCCCTACTAAACACAGAAGTCCTTCTAGCCTCAGGAGTTTCAATTACCTGAGCACACCACAGCCTCATAGAAGGTGTTCGCAAACATATAACCCAAGCGCTATCTACCACTATTGCCCTAGGCCTATACTCCACACTCCTCCAAGCATCAGAATACTTTGAAACTCCATTTACTATCTCAGATGGCATGTATGGCTCAACATTTTTTATAGCTGCAGGCTTCCACAGACTACACATCATCATTGGATCAACTTTCCTGAGTGTATTTCTTCTTCGCAAACTGAAATTTCACTTTACATCTAATCACCACTTTGGCTTTGAAGCTGCAGCATGATATTGATATTTTGTAGACATAAAGTTTGGCTATTCCTATATGTATCCATTTAGTGATGAGGCTCATATTCTTTTACTATAACCAGTACAAATGACTTCCAATCAAGATTTGGGCAAAACTCAAAAAGAATAATTAATACTACAATTATATTAATCCCCAACACCACCCTAGCCTCAATGCTAGTATTAGTAGCATTTTGACTCCCACAATTAAACATTTATACAGAAAAATACAGTCCTTATGAATGCAGTTTTGACCCTATAGGCTCCACCCACCTATCTTTCTCCATAAAAATTTTCCTAGTAGCTATTACATTCCTCCTATTTAACCTAGAAATTACCCTTCTACCCCTACTCCCATGAGCCCTACAAACACATGTATTAAACCTAATACTCACTATAACGCTCCTTCTCCTTTTAATTCTGGCCCTCAGACTAGCCTATGAATGAGTCCAAAAAGGCCTAGAATGACAAAATATGGTAATTAGTTTAAACAAAACAAATGATTTTGATTCATTAGACTCTGAAAATTACTCATAATTACTATTCATGCCCTCAATCTCCACAAACATCATCTTAGTCTTCATTACAGCCCTATTAGGAGATAATTCTAATATCGATCACACCTTATATCATTCCTATTATGCCTAGAAGGGATAATGCTATCAATATTCATTCTAACTAGCCTAACTATCCTGAATCCACACTTCACATTAGCCACCATTATCCCAATCATCCTATTAGTATTCGCCACCTGCAAAGCTGCCGTAGGACTGGCACTTCTAGCAATAGTATTAACTCCTATGGCATAGATTATATCCAAAACCTAAATCTCCTCCAATGTTAAAAATCATCGTTCCAACAATTATACTATTCCCAGTAACCTGGTACTCCCATGACCACACACTATGAATTAATACTAAAACTTACAGCTTCGTAATCAGCTCCATCAGCCTCTACCTATTATACTAACCTAGCAGCAGCCTAAACTTCTCCACAACATACTCCTCTGACACTCTGTCCACCCTTCTTTTAATCCTAACAACATGACTACTCCCATTAATAATCATAGCAAGCCAACATCATCTATCCAAAGATCCACTTACATGAAAAAAAACTCAATGTCAATTGAGTCAATATTAATGAATATTAATGACATAAAATGTCAATATTAATCTCCCTGCAAATATTTTTAATTATAACATTCTCAACATCCAAACTAATATTTTTCTATATCTTACTTGAAGCCACACTCATTCTTACCTTAATTATCATTACTTGATGGGGTAATCAAACAGAACGACTAAACCCAGGACTATATACTTATTTTACACCTTATTAGGATTACTCCCTTTACTACTGGTCCTAATTCACACTAAAAACTTTATAGGATCATTAAACTTATCCATCTTATCCTTTTATACCCAAAACATATCAATTAACTCCTGATGTAAGAACCTAATATGAATAGCACGCATAATAGCTTTCATAGTAAAAATGCCTCTCTACAGCACCCACCTATGACTCCCTAAAGCCCATGTAGAAGCTCCAATCGCTGGGTCAATAGTCCTAGCAACAGCCCTCCTAAAACTTGGTGGGTATGGAATAATATGCATTACCAATATCCTCAATCCACTCACAGACTCCATAGCTTACCCTTTCCTAGTTCTCTCTATATGAGGCAAAATTATAACTAGCTCCATCTGCTTTTGACAGACAGATCTAAAATCACTAATCACCTACTCTTCGGTAAGCCACATAGCCCTCGTTATTGTACCAACCCTCATCCAAACCTCATGAAGCTTCATAGACACAACCACCCTTTTAATCTCTCATGGCCTCACATCATCTATAATATTTTGCCTAGCCAACTCAAACGAAGAACGCATCCACAGCTGAACCATAATTTTAGCCCGAGGCCTACAAACACTACTTCCCTTAATAGCACTTTGATGACTAATAGTAAGCTTTACCAACCTAGCTTTACCACCCTCTATCAGCCTTATTGGTAAACTACTAATTATCACCACATCATTCACGTGATCAAAACTATTCATTCTACTCATAGGACTAAATACACTAATCACAGCCCTTTACTCCCTCTACATATCTGTTATAATGCAATAAGGCAAATCCACACACCACATCTCTAACATCAAATCATCCTTTACACAAGAGAACACCCTAATATTAATACATATTCTACCTTTACTATCCCTATCCCTCAACCCAAAAATCATTCTAGGACCAACACTTTGTAGATATAGTTTAACAAAAAACATTAGATTGTGAATCTAATAATAGAAGACCCTATCTTCTTATTTACCAAGAAAGTATGCAAGAACTGCTAACTCCTGTCCCCATATATAACAATATGGCTTTCTTACCTTTTAAAGGATAGAAGTTATCCATTGGTCTTAGGAACCAAAAAATTGGTGCAACTCCAATAAAAGTAATCAATATAATGTTCTCAACGATAACCTTTACCACATTAGTTATCTTAATCTCACCTATTATCCTAACCCTAACTAACACCCACAACAACACCTCCTCCCCAAACTTAGTCAAATCATTAATTTCATGAGCCTCATCCGAACCCTACTATTCATCTATTTAGTCCAAGATTTAGTCATTACAAACTGACACTGAACAACTACCCAAACCCTAAAACTCTCAACAAGCCTAAAACTAGATTACTTCTCCATACTATTTATGCCAGTAGTACTATTCATAACATGATCCATCACAGAGTTTTCAACATTCTGACCTCCAAATAAACCAGTTCTTTAAATACCTTCTCCTATTCCTTATTACAATAATAATCCTAGTTACCTCCAACAACCTATTCCAACTTTTCATCAGATGGGAAGGAGTAGGGATCATGTCTTTCCTATTGATCAGATGATGATATGGTCTCACAGACGCAAACACAGCAACTCTACAAGCTATCTTATTTAACTGCATTGGAGATATCAGATTTATCCTAATGATAACTTGATTCTTACTCTACTCAAACTCATGAGAAATCCAACAAATATTTATTCTCAACCCTAATACCGAAATCTTACCCCTAATTGGTCTCCTATTCGCAGCCACCAGAAAATCTGCTCAATTTGGCCTACACCTATGACTACTATCAGCAATAGAAGGCCCCACCTCCAACTCAGCCTTACTCCACTCCAGTACAATAGTTGTTGCAGGAGTATTCCTACTTATCCGATTTTACCCCCTAATAGACAACAATAAAATAAGCCAAACTATAACTTTATGCTTAGGCGCTATCACTACCCTATTCACAGAAATCTGTGCCTTAACACAAAATGACATTTAAAAAAATCGTAGCATTCTCTACTTGATTCAAGCCAACTTGGACTAACGATAGTAACCATTGGCATTAACCAACCACGTCTGCACCCATGCCTTCTTCAAAGCCATACTATTTATGTGCTCAGGCTCCATCATTCATAACCTAAATGATGAACAAGACATCTGAAAAATAGGGGACCTATTGAAAACCATACCCTTCACTGATTCCTCCCTAATAATTGGCAGCCCAGCCCTTACCAGAATATCTTTCCTAACAGGATTCTACTTTAAAGACCTAATCATCAAAACCACAAACACCTCTAATACCAATGCCTGAGCCCTACTAATCACTCTAATCACCACCTCCCTTACAGCTACTACAGCACACACATCATTTTCTTTGTACTTTTAGGACAACCACACTCCCTACAATAATTACCATTAATGAAAATAACCCTTTACTTATTAACTCAATCAGATGCCTAGCAATCGGCAGCATCTTCACTGATCGCCTTATCTCCAGCACCATCCACCCATAACTACCCCCAAAACAACCATACCACCTGCTTAAAACTAACCTCCATAGCAGTAACAATCCTAGGTTTCTCCCTAGAAATCAACCTAATAACCACTAACCTAAAGTTTAAACACAGCCACCCATTCTACCTTTTTTCTAACTCCCTAGGATTTTTCCCAACAACACTACATTGATTACTACCAAACCTCGACCTAAAATCAAGCTAAAACATATCCTCTCTTTTACTAGACCTAAACTGACAAGAAAAATCAATACCCAAAAACCTTTCACAACTACAATTCTCTGTCTCAAAAAACTTATCTAACCACAAAGGCCTAATTAAACTTTATTTCACCACCTTTTTAACCTTCACTCTATTAATTATTCTCCTAATAATTTAATTTCCCCAAATGATCTCAATAATAATAAAAATACAACAATGATCACTCAGCCATCACTAAAAATCAGTTTCCATAACTATATAAAGTGCCAGTACTTGCAGATTGGACATGAAAAGGCCCAATTCCCCCAACATCATACATCTCCCAATCCCCTATACCATCACAATTCATTGCTACATTTACCCCAATATAATATTCACCCACCGATAAAATCAAAAACATTTCTATCAATACATCTAACAACAATGCCCCTCAAATAACAGCACTTGAACCCCAAGACTCAGGATACTTTTCAGTAACCATAGCTGTAGTATACCCCAAAACCACTAATATACCCCTAAATAAAGCAAAACCACCATCAACCCTATAAAAGACCCTCCAAAACTCATCACAATTCCACAACTCCCCACCACCACTCACAATCAAATCTAAACCCCCATAAATAGGAGAAGGCTTTGAAGAAAACCTCACAAACCCTTAAAAAAAAAAGTATACTTAATAAAAACACCATATACATCATTATTCTCACATGGGATTACACCACAACTAATGACATGAAAAATCACCGTTGTAATTCAACTACAAGAACCTAATGATGAACATTCGAAAACATCACTCCGCTGGCAAAAATTACTAACCACTCATTCATCCATCTCCCCGCACCATCAAACATCTCATCATGATGAAATTTCAGCTCCTTATTGGGCTTATGCCTTATAATCCAAATCATCACAAAAGTATTCCTAGCCATACACTACACATCAGATACAACCAGAGCATTCTCCTCCATAACCCATATCTGCTGAGACGTCAACTATGGTTGAATCATCAGTTACCTAAACACTAACAAAACATCCATATTCTTTCTTCATCTGCCTATTCATTCACGTTGACTGTAGACTTTACGACGGATCCTTCACCTTCCTAGAAACCTGAAACATCGGTATTATCTTACTATTTACAGTAATAGCTGCAGCCTTTATAGGCTATGTCGTTCCATGAGGACAAATATCATTCTGAGGTGGCACCTTAATCATAAACCTCCTCTCAGCAATCCCTTACGTAGGGACAAACCTAGTCGAATGAATCTGAGGAGGTTTCTCAGTAGATAAAGCTACTCTTACATGATTCTTTGCCTTCCATTTTATCCTTTCATTCATTATCGCAGCCCTCACCAAAATCCATCTCCTCTTCCTCCACAAAACAGGATCAAATAACCCATCAGGAATCTCATCAGACTCTGACAAAATACCTTTTCACTCATACTAAACAATTAAAGACCTTCTAGTAGCACTGCTTTTATTGCTAACACCATTCACCCTAGTACTATTCTCTCCTGACCTCTTTGGAGACCCCAACAAATACACCCCAGGCAACCCCCTAAATACTCCACCACATATCAAACCAGAATGATACTTCCTATTTGTCTATACCATTCTACAATCTATTCCTAACAAACAAGGAGGAGTCCTAGCACTCCTACTCTATCCTTATAAGCCCTCATCCCCTCTGTCCACACGGCCAAACAACCAAGCATAATATTCCACCTATTAAGCCAATGTTTATATTGAATACTCATAGCCGACCTATTTACCCTCACATGAATTGGAGGACAACCCGTAGAAAACCCCTTCATTACCAGTGGCCAAATAGCATCTATCCTTTACTTCCTCATCATCCTAATCCTTATACCACTAACAAACCTATTAGAATACAAATTACTCAAATGAAGAAATAGTCCTAGTAGTACGATACCCTAGCTTTGTAAACCAGAAATGGAGATTTTTTCCTCCCTAAGACATATCAAGGAAGAAGAACTCATCATCCTCACCCTCATCACCCAAAGCTGAAATTCTAAATAATAATTAAATAAATAAATAAATACAGCTGGGTGTTATGGTGAAGGCCTATAGCCCAGTTACTAGGGAGGCTGAGGCAAGAGGATCACTTGAGCTCAAGGGTTTGAGGTTGCTGTGAGCTGTGATGCTGCAGCACTCTACCAAAGGTGACAAAGTAAGACCCTAACTCTGTCTCAAAAAAAAAAAGACACAAAAATAACAAAGTAATAGGAAAAAAAAAGAGATGTAAAGAGACAAATTACTGTCTAATTTTAACATAATTCTGAAAAATAATTCAGTATGATGGGATAAACTGAGAAAATAAATGTCTTTGTTAGCTGGAACATCATTGCTTTGATTCATAAGACCTCATTAGGCAACCATGTAAAAATCCCATATACAACTGTGGCTAAGTAGAGTAAATGAAATTTAAGGTGAGTTACATAAGATCATCTTGGAAGCAAAAACATTAGATCATACATTGTTTTATGAAGAGACCATTTATAACAGACTCCATGAGAGCTCAATTTGAAAATAGGATGTTGCTGTTGTAATGAAATGCTATAGCAATACCTTTGATGAATGAACACAGAAGTACATTCTCATACAAGAACAAGAAAGCCCTAGGGGTTCATCAAGTCAAACTGATGCACCATTCAGGCACTGTTGTTCTTATTCCCAGGATACCTATCTCCTGCATTCTTGAGCAAGACTAGTAACAGAAGCTCATTTTGCTAAGACATCTCTCTGGACAGTCTAGCTGAAGCTTTTCTGTCTTTTTTTCCCTCTCATTCTCTCTCTTTCTCATATTACAGTATTTTATTGCTCTTTTTCAGAAAACATTATTCGATTTCTCATCATTTCCTTATGTACACCTCTAAAACCACCCCACCTTTCAGTTCAATGAGAAAAGATTGTATTAGTCTAAGAGATGTTTTCAAACACATGCTTGACAATTTTAAGCCATTAAAATATTACAATCTACTTTTGTATTTAGAGTATAATTACTTCAAACATATTTTAACAGATACAGAACATATTTTAACAGATGAAATATATATCTTCTGAGAAATAATACAAGGCAATTTATACGTCTGGTCTTTTATCTCATTCACCATGTCAGAGAAAGCTGAATTTTTGCTCAGTAAAAGATATAATTACACAATTCTTCTTTGGCAAAGGTGATTTATGTAACACAAACTTTGAAAAATTTACATCTTTATTAACTAAGTCTGTGCAATAAGCATAGAATTTTACATTTAGTATATAAAAATAATGTTATGTGTTGATTATAGTTTCACATAAAAATTATAACACAATGCTAAAAGCCAAAGTCATTTATCACCTCTGGGGAGAGAAAAGGGGGTATAATTTAGGGCATAAATTAAACTGCATATCTTAATTTTAATAATTAGAAAGAAATTAAAGGCAAATATGGCCAAATACAAAGAATTGACAAAACCAAACATTATGTAATAAATTGGCTTCTATTTACCAAAATCTTATTAACAACATTAAATCTTTTTACCTCTAATATCATAACAATCTATAAGACAAACACCATATTCTTTTCACTTGATAGAATAAAAAGTGAAGCACAGAAATTAAGTAAGCTGGGTGATTGGAGGGATCACTCCTATGGTTTATTTTACAAGGGTATAAGTGAATCTTTCTAAGAGTAGAATATAAATGTCTTAACACAATAACTAAGAAAATGATATAAAGGTTATGTTAACCAGTTTGATGAAAATATTTCAAATTGTATAAGAAAACACCACACTATACCCCATGATTGCATTAATGGACACAGCTATCATTTAATTAAAAAAAAAAAGAAATAAATTAAGTAAACTCCCCCAAATTTCACAGCAAATAGAGAATGAACTGAATTGGCACCCATGTATTTTGGCTCCTGAGGCCATGTTCTTAATCACTATATTACATCATTCATTTTGCTTTCTTTTCAAAATTTTCCTGTATGCTTTAAGTGTTGTGTTTTTTTTTTTAAGTTCAAAAACAGAAGCATTAGAATATAAATGGTAGTCAAGCTAAATAATCATTTTGGTGTGTCCCTAAAGAAACTTTGAACATTTATGTTATGATTTGTAAATACATAGATGATTATCAATAGACTTTGTAGTGATATTCACTCTCATGATGTGAAAGAGGCACTATTTCCCAAAAGTAGACATGAAGAACAGGATTCTGAGTGTTTTTATAAGAGATGTCTAAACTCTGAGTATTTAACATATTTATACAACCTTCCTTTGGAGTTAGAGTAATATGGCACTTCTTTCACACTGCACATCTCTTTTAAGAACAGTGGTTTGAGATTTTCTCAATGGTCAGGGTAGGAGTGAGGAATATGATATTTAGATGTTCCAAATTTAAAAGAGTAAATATTTCTGAAATACTTTAATGATGTTTAAAATAGAAAATTGTTCAAATAGATTTTTTTAATCTATTTGACTGATTTAAATGTTTAGAGCAAGTTATGAAATCAATAATTGAATGACTTCCTAGTCTTAGTATTCTTATTGTTCGCCTGCATAATTTCCTTGCCACTGGTATTCCATAAATTTCAGCCACTTTAATAGCCATAAATGTACAGTCTATTTCCTCTGTTCAGCGTGGTGTCCATGCATATTGAAGTCGCTATTTTGTG
This sequence comes from Galagoides demidoff, assembly GCA_963574575.1. Classification (NCBI taxonomy): domain Eukaryota; kingdom Metazoa; phylum Chordata; class Mammalia; order Primates; family Galagidae; genus Galagoides; species Galagoides demidoff. The sequence goes on along the minus strand of CAUYQV010027843.1, from coordinate 20,219 downwards.
CTGACATTCAGAAGGTGCCTTCAGACAAAAAACTGACAACTCTGAGGTTTAACTCAGTCATTTCCTTTGTCTTAGATATTCTAGTTACATGATTTTTTTGTTGTTCAAAATTTAAAAACCGTTATTTCATATACTGTTCTCTAGCTTTTTAGGTTTTGATGGCAAGATGCCGATTTGACCATTTATTCAGTTATCTACAAGCAGAAGTTGCCATTTTATATTTGAAATCATCAGAAAATACTCATTGTTAATATACATTCACTATGTACATGCATATATTATATCCATATGTACACACACACATACCCATTACATTTATTAAACTAAAACTAAATGATTAATAATTTACAAAGCTAATTTGGAACCATCTTCTAATCTTGGACATATAGTATTTCTATTATTTTTATATTTTAAATTTCTTATGTAGTTAAAATGCTTAGCGTAAACTCATCAAATCATGTGCCCAAGACCACACAGACAGGGCTGAAACTTAAGCATTTTAATGCTAATTTCTGTGTTCTTCCAAAATGGCATAATGCCTAACACAAATAACATAATACATGGACCCAGGTAATTAAGCAATATCTTCCCATCCATTCAAAACTTTGGCAAGCTTAGACCTTAATGCACACAACTCATATTTCATCATCAGGTTTTAATTCTGACAGGCTAAGCTACAGAAGCCATCTGGAATAAAGAAAAGAAATTTCTCCACCCATAGCTTCCCACTGACTTTAATATGACCCATGAACGCTGTTAACAAATACCAGCTGTCTTCTCCACACCACATTTAACTCCCACTTGTTTGCCTTAGCTTTCTGGAAATATTTCAGGAGGAATAAGGATTTAAATTCATGATTGCCATTTGACTAAATTAACTGGATTTGCTTTTTTTTTAAATCTTTTCAATGTTATTTTAATTATTTTACTTATAGAAGATAGAAATATCAACCAAAATAATAATGACCAATAATAATAACAAATAATAATAATTGCTGAATTTCAGGAAACAGCATTTCAGATCGAATATATTGTTAAAAATACATTGTAGTGTAAATAAGAGAAGTCATACACCACATTGAATAATGGACAGTTTGTTTTCTCTTAGAGTTTTATTTACTAGGTTTACTAGATGAGGAAAATAAATTTTTGTCCCCTGGTGTATATTTGTAATGTTTTTCAAAATGCTTATAATAGTTTCTTTGTCCGTAAAATGAGGGGGTTGAATCTTTGAAGTCCTCCTGGTCTTCCTAATCCCATGGAGAGATGTATTTCTATTGAAGGCAGTGTGCATGCATCAGTGCACCCCCTCACTTGCCCCTTGATCTCTTCTTAGCAAACATACAAGGCCCGGGATTCACTCAAGAAAATCTAGACTGAAGTTTCCCTTCCTCTCTTAGTTACCTTTTGCTCTGTGGAAAGTTGTTGATTGTGTTTGTGTATATAGAAGTATATATATGAAAACTATTAAGGATATATGCATTTGTATATGTGTGTATGTACATACACACACTAATATACGTAGAGGGAAAATGAGAAGAAATGCCTCTACAAAACATGTTTTAAAAAGGAGATAAATAAGCTGCACATTGTGGTGTGGTGGGCACCTGTAGTCCAGCTACTTGGGAGACCAAGGCAAGAGAATTGCCTAAACCTGAGAGCTGGAAGTTGCTGTGAGCTGTGATGTCACAGCACTCTACTGAGAGTGACAAAGTGAGACTCTGTCTCAAAAAAAAAAAAAGGAAATAAATACATGATAAGAATATGATAAGATGTTTTACAAACTTTAAAGTATTATACAAATGCAATGAAGTCAATGTAATATATTAAGTAAGGCTGAAAAGTGAGAGAAAGAAGTAGAATAATTTCAGCTAGATATGCTTTAGTAAAATGAGCTTGTTACGATCACTGTTCGAGAATGCATCGAAAGACAGCATCATGGGATGAAGAACAAGAGTGCATACCAACAACACAGTGTTGATTTGCTGTAGTAAAGAAATGATATTTGGAATAGTATCTGTAATTTTCTTAATTTTGTGATAATTAAATGTAATTTTTCAAGATTTATCCACCTTTTGCATGTGCCAAACAATTGAGTAAAATTGAAATATGACCATCATATATGTATCTTTCAAGTTTTTAATGATGGCACAATATCTATGATGCCATTAAAGAGAGGCATTATTCTTGGTTTATGCTTCAGTTAAGTAGGTACATTTCAATGGTTTCTATTTGATATTTCATTCTTTAAAGGCTCTCACTCCAAGATAAGGAAGCCATTTAGGTACTGTGTCAGTTGCTGACTATGCATCTTCTAATAAGCCATTATAGACAGGGAAAATAGCCTCAGATTGTATCCACAGACCCACTGGGTCCATTACAAGATGCAGTTAGTACCAAACAACATTTATTATCAGTCATCAATAACAACTCCTATCTCTGACCAGTAGGCCATAATGATGGTACAGATCCCCCATGATTAAGATGATTATAGTAATCCCTTAAAAGTCTGAGTATTTCCATTTTCCAATGTACAACACTTCTGAAAAAAATGGCCATCGGTATCTTTAGGAAAAGCATAGACGAAAATTAACAGTAGGTACTTGTGGCCATGTCTCAGGTCTCTTCCCCAGATGACTGGTCTCACATTCATTCAAGAGGCCCTGAGTCTTTGTACTGGCAAATAAATATAAAGTGGAGAAGTTCTTGAAACTGAGTGGGAGACTGTATTTACTTTAGTGACTCAAGTAATGTCATGTCCAGAGTCATTTTTTAATATAAATTAATATTTAGTATGCTATCCACATATTTCAGTCCTCAAAAGTGAACAATCAGCCAATGCTACAGAAAATCATTCTGGTTGTCCCCCAAGTCCTCTATTCTTTATGATGACTGTGCTTACCTTTTCCCTATGTGATGCATCCTAACCTTCCATTCACCAAGCATTTTTTCAGTTATAATCAAGTGCACCAGACCTTTAGTTCTCCCAGATGTTATCATCAGTAGGCACTTCTTACTAGGTAACTACAGAAAATAACTTGAATGACTGTTTTGCTACTGCATAACTTTGTCTACCAGCTTCCAAAATTCTACTAGCAATGAGGTCGCCACTGTGTTAAAATCCAATTAGATCTTATCACAAATCCTATCTTTGTTGATGTGTTTCCTAACCTCATTCATGGTATCAAGAACTCTATCAGTCAATGTTCAGTCAGGGGGAAAGGAAAACATTCTGGAAATCCAGTAGATAGCAGTGACTTAAGCCTTAAAATTTATTAGAAAGCTTTAGGTATTGCTGAAAGACCAAATGGTATAAATGATACTGGGAAAGCCAAAGGGATAAAAGGATTTTAATCCAAAGATCAAGAAGCTTTCTGAAGTGTGAGCTGAGTTGCTGAAGAGTTAATACTCCCTCTGCTTCTCTTAGAGGAATGTAAGATCTGCCTGACTTACAAACAAATGGCTAGCATCTGAGCAAGATATTAGGATCTGCACTCCCACTGAAACTGAGAAAACTGCCACCAATATGCTGGGGCCCAAAGGTACTGCAAAACGCACTGTGATCTGTTCATAGTCCCAACTCTACCACTAGATAACAAAGTGGAAATTGGAAGAAAATGGTTCTTCTTTTCTCCTCCCAATACCCTACCAAAGCCATCTACTAGTACCACATAATAGGAAGCCAAGACCTCTTACTTTTTGGTCTTTTAGCCCCATGATAAAGAGTTAAAGTGAATAATGATGCTGATGAGACATAAGACACTATTCAGCATAGAAAGAGTAACTCTTAGCTTGAATTTCATCAAAATCCCATCATTATTCGTAGAATATTTAAAGAGTTTCACTAGTGCTGTATTCAGAGACTACTATCTGAGTCCCAGTACTATATGAGGATATTTAAAGCTCACAGGTGTTGTATAGTTCTGAGTTACAACTAGTATTATTAGATGTGATTACAGCTTGTATTTGTGGCAAAAGAGAACTCATGGAGCCCAGTTGCCTGAGAAATTTAATCACATCAGAAGTTCCATTTCTTCAGAACTTCCATGCACTTGGTAGAAAATTAAAGACCTTGCTAGAGAAAGAAAGGTTCACTTTAAATTATGATTATTTTACTGAGTAGATGTATTTTTCAATCGTGGCTCCCATCCACAAAGGCTAAGAAATACTTTTTAGCAGAAGTTTATTCCAAGATGTTTGGACCCAGCATCTTTATAGTGATGTGAATTGATAAGAGACCTAGTTTGGGTGCTGCAAATTTGGTTTGTGTTAGATGGTTTCTTACTTTGCCCCAGCTATCTTTGAGCAGGACTGAAGTAATGGTAATTTTCTCTATTAGGGCAAGAGGCCCCACAACTGAAACTGCAGGAAAAGAGAATATCTGGTGGAAAAGATTGGTCGCATTAAAAATTAATCAAGACATAGGAAATTATAACTCAGAAATAGAAAAGTTTCTGGAGGAGGAAATGTTTGTTCTCACTATAATTTCTTCTTAGTTGTTGAGCTTGAAATAACCCTATGAAAGCTGTATAAAGCTGGGAGAGCCTGGAGCTTTTATAACATGGTAATCAGCTTGTTGAAGGGAGACCTTTCCCGATGTAGTTTAAGTACACGTGGCTTTTCAACAGCTAGCATAAACTATGATACCACAAAAGCAGAAACCAAGGAGCTTTTAGTTTTGTGTTGTTTTGTTTTGTTTTTGTATTATATATTCTTTGTGTGCCCTTTTTATTCCAAATGATTCTGAGCCTTAGTGTGGTCTATGACTGACTAAAGCATGAAGAAATCAAAATGCAATGATCATTGGGCTCTGGGTCCTCTATTTTGATTGATACAATGGAAATGGAGTTGAGGTGATACGTTTCTATATTATCTCTTACGTTTTCTAACTTTTTCAAGTGTGGAGCTACTTTTAAAATTTAAAGTGGGAGACATAAGAAATAGAGTTGAATGCATTGACTTATTGATATGCTGAAATAGTCACCCCCCATTTCTGTGAAAGTAGCCTGTGTTGCCAATACTATAAAATGAATTCAGACCTCCCAGGCATCTGAGTAAAAATCTTTCTGAGGTGAATAAAATAGGAGAGGGGAGCAATGAACTTTTGTTACTTTGTGATTTCACTTTAACAGATAGAGAAATTTCATTCTGAGAAATTTAATGTCTCTGTTGATACTTGGGATTTTTTTTAATTTTTGCTGTTGAATTGACGGTGACAAGAATATAGGTGATTATAGGCCTTTAAGTGGGGCATGTAATAATCTATTTCTACAAGTAGTTACGTATGCTGGATGCTGGTTTAGCTAAAAAAGGTGAAAATTTGTTTGCCATTCACTATTCTTCCTTGGGCGTCCCTTGTTTAGAAACCGATGTCAGGAGAAAAGAGACTTCTCTTGCAAAGCAGGGTTCGGGCCTATCAGAGATCTAGTCAAATACTATCAAATATCATCAAACAGTGTAACTGTACCCAACAGCTAATAGTATGAATTCTGCTAAGTGTTCAAAGAGAATGGAAATTAAAAGTAAAGCATGTTAAACATTCAGAAATGAGTTTCAGTAGAGAAATGGTGATCAAAGCCAAATTTGAGTGGTGCATAAATATTAAGTGAGTAGAAACAAGTGACTGTACACTATTAAGAATCTTGTTTCATCAAGAATAGAAGTTTACATAGAAAGTTAAAATGAAGCAAATTGTTTAAGAATGAGGAGCCTCAATAACCTTTTTAGTCTTAGAAGGAAGAACTAACGAGTGAGGAGTTAAAGACACTGACAAGAATATAAATGGTCTAATTCATTCCTTAAGAAATTGAGATCAAGGGAATTAAACAAAAAGTCAAATATCAAAGTCAAAATACTAGCAAATCTTAATTTAAGTCAGATGAAGGAAGGAAGAAAAACACACAGGTACTGTTTAAAGGGAGAACAGGCCATTACTTTGGCAAGGGATGAAATCATTAGTGTCTAAGAGAATTTTAACTTATAGATGTGTTCATATGGTTAAGTGTTATGAATTAAATCTCTTTTATAAATATTATCATGTTTATTCTCTACCTATTAGGGGAAATGTTGGAATTGGCAAGGTTTAGGTCACCTTTATTATCTAATAAGTTTTTATTTGTTTGTTTGTTTTTGAGACAGAGGCTCAAGCTATCCCCCTGGGTAGAGTGCTGTGGCATCACAGTTCACAGCAACCTCCAACTCCTGGGCTCAAGCAAGTCTCCTGCCTCAGCCTCCCAAGTAGCTGGGACCACAGGTGCCCGCCACAATGCCTGGCTATTTTTTGGTTGCAGCCATCATTGTTGTTTGGCGGGCCCAGGCTGGGGATTCGAACCCGCTACCTTAGGGGTATGTGGCTGGCGCCTTAGCCACTTGAGCCACAGGCTCAGAGCTATCTAATAAGTTTTTAAGAAGCCAAAACTTATGTTAACTCATACTATTACAACTTCTCTTGGAGACTGTTAGGTTTGCAAAGAGAAGTGGTACTCTGAGCCAGGGATTTCACATTATTCTCCAGATTAAATAAATCCCAGTATCCCTTGCTTTAATAGAAACAAATTGATTAAAGATGGCAATGAAGTAGAATTGAGCTTCATATCTTATCAACAAATAACATTGCATTATCCTCAAGTCATATCATATTTTTCAAATTCTTTGTGCTGTGAGACAGTTTTGAACATTATTTTCTCCACATACCATGTAATTTCATTGATAATTTACAAAGTGCTAATATATTTCAATTAATAATGCATTTATATTTATTTATTCATAGTCGTATAGAACCAGAACATATTTCTGTGTGTTATTATTAATTTCAAAGAGTTCTTATAACTCTTACCTAGTTGCATGATCATGAGGTAGGCATCATTATCATTCTCATGCTGATAAGGAAATTGAAACTTGAATGTTTAATGTCATTTGTGCCAAGATCATGCACCTAAAAAAGTGAGAGCTGGGACGTGAACCTGTTGTTGTTATTTTAAACTCAGTATTCATTCTACCACACCATATTTTCATAACATGTGAAAAAGAAAAATAGTGGACTCCCTCCTCTACTTTCAGCTACTTATCCAATTTCCACGGGGTTAATAAATCTAAATAGGGATATCTGTACTTTCAACTGAAAACATAAAAAAAAATGTTGGCTAGTTGAGAAGTCTGAATCATTTGTCCCAGATTTAAGGTTGTCCTGGTTTCATTAAAACCTTGTATAAAAATGTTCTACCACACATCATTTTGAATTTTATCTATAATAAAAGCATAAGTTAAAATGCTACCACTTAAACATGCTAACTTTGCAACTTACACTTTGTATTTAGAAGATAGAATAGTGGGGGGGGGGTTGGTAAATTTTATATATCATTGTCATGTTTTTATCTTAAAAGAAAAGAAATTTATTGTACTCAGGGTTAAACATTAGATGGAATTTGTTATTTGTACTTTGGGTACAAAAATTAATAATAAATATTTCCCTTATCATAGGTATGTGAAAAAGATTTTAGCAATTACTCATGAAATATTAAGAAATATCACCAACTTATCATTTCAAGTTATGTCAATGATTCACTGAGAATGTGAATTTACCTTTCTATATTTTTTCCCTTATTTCTCACAAACCACAATTGATGTTATTTGCATTCATTAGCCAATAATCACCACTAAATTAGAGACTAATGAGGGATATAATTATTCTCATTAAGTCAGAGGTACTTTGTGTGTGAAATCAGTATTCTTAGGATAAGAATTCTTAGGATAAGAATCTATTCCAAGTTGGGGGGGGGGTTGTGAAATCACAAAGATATACCTGCAATTTGGAATATCTTTTATATTACATTTTTCTTTAAAAAATAGTATTTCCTGAATATATTTTTCTAATGTAATCTTTATGATTAGGTGATAATACTGCATTTTCTAAAAATGAAATTAAGACCTCTGCCAGGTGACAGCTTCATAGGCAGGCCCCTCTGTTAAGCATAGGTGCATACCCCTATCTAGTAAAATAAAAACATTACCAACTAAAGAAGGGGATGATCTTGCTAAACATTTTTCTCTTTCACAAGAAATTGGGTTTCATCTTTTATCCCAAATATCATTTTCCAAACTATAAAAGTTGCATTCTTTTTTTAATAATAATTTTAAAAATGTTATGCACTCTGTAATCTTCCGGAGTGCCAAATTTTTGTGAAATGTGCTTCTCTACCTGGCTTTCTCCCATGCCACACTCAAAAACCTAAACTTGTAAGTTTGTCCATTATGCTATCAATGGTAACTCTGATGACAGTTCCTGAAAAATTCTTAATTTTGGTCACTTTTTGTTGTACAACATCATTCGATTAGCATATTACCTTATCAGAAAAGTGAACTTACCTTCTGTAATACTAAACGTTATTGTCTCAAGTCTCTTTATCCCTTGTCTTAACATCACACTCCATGCTTAGATGAAACTAGAATTAAACAGATGGGTTTCCACAATGAAGCACCACTATTTCTACACAAATTTGAATATCCAGTGGCTTGCCCTCACCTCACAGAATATATTTATTTATAATTTGCAGGAGCAAATTATATCTGAAACCAAACATTATAATTTCTAGCTTTTCCAATTGAGATGCACTCTGTTGGCTCCTATTCTTTTTCATAATTTTTTAAAAGGACGTTTGAATAGTAATTTGACTTCAAACCCATTAACGAGTAACATTCCTCTCAGATCGGTATTATTTCTCATCCTTATATAACAATGGTCAAAAATTGTGAACTTAAAAATTTCAAATATCATATGCATTTGCAAAATTTCTAGACTTTTTATATTATCCATGCTCTACTGCCATCCCAAACTTAATTTGGAGATATAAATACAGGAGGTTATTTTTATCTTCAAAATCCCCTCTTTCCTTTTCATGAAGGATTAATATCAAATACTACTTACTTCATTTGCTATCTTCCCCCAGCAAAGATAGAAGAGATATAGTGCTCTGTGTCCTAAACTTTTCACAGAAAATTACAGGGCATTCTAGTGTAGCCCACATAGAAGGTGTGTGTTCTGGAGATACAATGTGTGTACACATTCACTGACTTAATAGGCCCCCCATTCTCCTTATTTAGGTTGTATTATTTACATGAGAAAAGGGAACAAACTAAGTTCCCCTGATTCCCTACTATTATTGGGAACAAAATTGCTTTTTTACTAAAGTCAATAAGATAAACTTTAAATGTGCCAAACTTAATTATCTTTATTACATGTATGAAATGTTACTTAGACTTTGAAGCATGCAGTTGAATATGAGCGATTATAATTATTTTTGGTTGTCTGATAGTCTTAGAAATTAATAATCACAAATACTAAAACAGTAGAAACATTAATACTGTTTATAGCATTTAATCACTTATTAATCATATACTTAGGTAATATCATTTATGTAATTAAGGAATTCTCTAACAACTATGATTTTAAAATTTTTCAGATATTTTCAGAAAACAGTTTTCCACTTGAAATGTAACTTAGTGATTTCATTTGTTTTATCATCAAACATTTCCAAATTACGGTACCAAAAATATAATTTGAGGTTTGTTAACGTAAGATCCATTTTATCCAAGCATATTACTAAGGTTGGTGTGTATATGACTAAAATCTATGAAAATAATCTGAAGGCTAATTTTAACCTGGTTCTACTTTTAATCAAAAGTGGTAAAGCCTATTCTCTTCTGTTTAAGTGCCAAAATTTGTCGATTTGTGAAAGTAACTTCACAGACTACACCAAGAAAAAAATATCGCAAGATGAACTACATAAAACTGTTTGGTTTATTAATTTTTACTCAGGTTCATCTGAGTATTCTGGTAGTCTTTAAAGAAAACAACTACAAACAAAAATATCAAAACCTAAAAGGAAAATAGTGATCTCTGAATTGTGGTTCCATTTTTCTATACAATAATCACTAATAATTTCTTAACCATCTTTTCCATTTTCCATAGCCATTTGATGATTTGTGAAAGTAACTTCACAGACTATTTTAACTGTTTTAATTCTAATATGGTCTGTACTAAAAATTGTGCCTAACAGAGAGAGAGAGAAAAGTAAATACAAATATAGGGGAATAATAAAATTAGACTTTTTTCATAAAGGCATCAACAAACTTGCAGAAAAATAATTGGGTAACTTAAAAAAGAAAAATAATAATGAAAAGCCAATAATACTTCAAATTTTAAGTAGAATTTGCTACTATGTTTTAAAAAATTATACCATTCTTTCCTTATGCCAATCATACTATAGTTTTTTCACCATTAAAATCAAACAACAAACAATAATGCCCATGTTTGGAAATTCTTACCATAGAACTTAGGAGATGCACAGAGTAGAAGTGATGGGTGTCCCTTCCTAGCTATAAATTGAAAGACAGGAGAGATACTTTCTGTATGTTCTTTTCCCCATTACTTGGTCATACAAAAGGAAAAAAGAGAATGACTTTGCAAGCCATACTGCATTAAAAACAGTCTGTGACACAACAATATTATTTTTCTTCTTCCCAACAATATTATTTCTAAAAAAGTACCTTGTAGCAATAGGAAGAAATGTGTACATAGATGTATACATGACTTTATTTGTTATATCATTGGTCATAAAGAGGAAAAGTTTTAATAGCTCAGTGACGGTTTTCACTTTAAATGAAGTAATATAGTAACCTCTTGCCTAGATAAGTGACCATTGTTTAGTAAAATAGCCAGTTGCCAAATTGATCTTGAACTAATTATGCAATTAGCATGTTCAAATGAAACTTGAAAACTGAGATTGTTTTAGTTTAGTTTAGTTTTTCCAAGACTCAAAATCTAATTGCATTCAACTCTAAAAATTCAAAAAGGCTGCCTAAATCAAATTAGAACAGTTTGTTCCAGTTTCATTCATTTATTCAACAAGCATTTGTTGAGAATTTCTTACTTTATGGGCACTGTGCTAATTGTTGAGCACAAATAAATCAGAGTACTAATCTTTAGAGAGAAAAAAGTCTCCTCATTAGAGATTGAAATAGAGGTAAAACAAAAAAGAAATAGAGGTGAAATATTCTATGGAATATACTATAGTAGGTCACTTAGAATTACATTTTCAAACAAATATATGTATAGTTAAGGAACTGGCTTATTTTTGTATTTAAAAAAATGTGTGTACTATCTACTCTGGGAAATAATTGCATAACATATTCATCTACCTGAAAATCAAAACACTCTGGGAAGGCTGTGTAATCAAAGTAAAATAACTTGGCTGTATTTTCTAAAACACTAAAATAGCATGACTACTTGGTAAGGTAAGTTATTAATAGCTGTGAATCATAGACACTCTGAATTTTTCTTAAATATTGTTTTATCAAGAAACAGAATTTTATTTGGATGTACATCTCAGGACTAAAGACCCATACATAGAAAGAAGATATCTTTTCTTCTTCTTTTCCCAAATTAGTGCTTTATCTGAACATAGATGTGTATAATAGAAGTATTAAAAAGTACTTCTTAGGATGCATAAGGCATTAAGGCAAAAATGTCCTTTAACCTTTGACCTTCATTTTGTTTTTTCTATTCTTTATTTTAATACAGTACTGGTTATACAACAGAATATTATAAAAATATTCCCTTTTGTAGTATGGCATTAGTCTTTCTTTAACATTGCATTTTAAGTACTTAGTTTTATTGACTTGATCTACAAATTCAGTTTAATTTCTATCAAAATACCAATATTATTTCCCCCCAAAATTAGAAAAAAGTTCTATAATTCATACAGAATCAAAATAGGAATACAAACAGCAAAAGTAATTCTAAGTAAAAAAAAAAAAAAAAACAGAACTGGAGGCATCGCATCCCCTGACTTTAAATTATGCTAAAAGTCTATAGTAATAAAAACAGCATGATACTGGTATAAAAATAGACACATAGATCAATGGAATATAATAGATAATGTGGAAATAAAACAACGTACTTGTAACCAACTGATCTTTGATAAAGTAGATAAAAACATACACAGAGGAAAAGATACCTATTCAATAATAAATGGTGCTGGAAAAGTTGTGTAGCCATAGGCAAAAGAGTAAAACATGACCCTTATTCCTCACCATATATAAAAATAACTTAAGATGGATTAAAGACTTAAATGTAACACCGAAAACAATAAAAATCATAGAAGACAAGACAGGAAAAATCCTGCTGACCATTGGCTTAGGCAAAGAATGTATGACTAAGAAGTCCAAAGCAAATGGAACATAAACAAATGGGGCTTAATTAAACTAAAATAGTTTTTGCACAGCAAAAGAAATAATCATCAGAGTAAATAGCCTGCAAAATGGGAGAACATATTTTCAAATTATGCATCCAGCAAAGGACTAATATCAAGAATCTATAAAGAACTCAAACAAGTTAATAAGCAAAAAATACATAACTCCATTTAAAAGTGGGCAAACATATACAGAAAAAAATTTAAAAGAAAACTTCCAAATCACTAACAAACGTTTGGGAAAATGCTCAACATCACTAGTCATTAGAGAAATGCAAATTAAAACCACAATGAGACACGATCTTACGCAAGTAAGAAGAGCCATTATTAAAAAGTTAGAAAACAGTAGACATGGGCAAGGATGCAAAAAAAATGGAACACATATACACTTTATTGGTGGTAGTGTAAATTGGTACAACATCTGTGAAAAACAGTAAGGAGATTTCTCAAGAACTAAAAATCAAACTACCATTCAATCCAGCAATCTCACTACTTGTTATCTATCCCAAGGAAAATAAATCATTCTATGAAAAAGATACTTGCACTTGTATGTTTATCACAGCACTATTCAATAGGAAAGATATAGAACCAGTCTAAGTGTCCAACAACCAATAATTGGATGAAAAATGTGGGGACAGACACACATACACACACCATGGACCTATACTCAGCCATAAAAAGAATAAAATCTAGTTTTTTGCAGCCATGTAGCTAGAACTGGAGACTATTATCTTAACTGAAATAACTCAGAAACAGAAAGTCAAATACTGCATATTCTCACTTATAAGTGGAAGCTAAATCATGAGTACACATGAGCATAGAGAATGAAATAATAAACACTGGAGATGCAGAAGGACAGAGGGTGAGAAAGAAGTGTGGGATGAGAAATTAATGAGTACTATCAGATGTGTGTTACACAATAAAGATCAGACTCACATTATACCATGTAGACATGCAACAAATTGGCATATGTTTTCCCAAAAACCATCAGTATATAAATTTAAAAAATCAAAGTTGGTAAAAATATAGATAAAATTTTGAAATGGAGGTAAGATCAATAGATTTATAGGTATGTGTAACAAAGTCAGTGTCTAAAAAATTACAGGAAAATTAATTAATCAATCAATATGATTAATATTTCTTTCTTTTTTTTTAGACAGAGCCTCAAGCTGTCACCCTGGGTAGAGTGCCATGGCATCACAGCTCACAGCATTCTCCAACTCCTGGGCTTAAGGGATTCTCTTGCCTCAGCCTCCCAAGTAGCTGAGACTATAGGCACCCACCACAATGCCCAGCCATTTTTTGGTTGCAGTTGTCATTGCTGTTTGGAGACCCGGGCTTAAATCAAACCCGCCAGCTCTGGTGTATGTGGCTGGCTCCTTAGCCACTTGAGCTACAGGTGCTGAGTCATGATTAATATTTCTTAAAATTCACTTATCAATTCTCAAGAAAATAAAAAAATAATAACACAAACTTTATTTGTATATTTCAAAAAAGCACCCTATCACTATGCTTTAAATACAGTGACAAATTATGTTATGAAGGCAGTTTATTAAAGCATAGACACCTGCCAAAATGTCAAAAATGTCAGTATACTAGCCATCCTGAAAGATTAAATTCTTTATCTTTATTGATATCTAAATTTTTTCCTAGGCATTAAATTCCTGGAGAAACATAGTGCTTCTTCCAGGAAAATCTCCTTCCCCTCTTTTAGCCACAGGGTTCAAATGAAAGTTGTCATCTTCTCATGAAGTTCATTCCCATAGGCACAATCCCAGAAAAGTCTTCAACCATATCTTTCCCTCATCATTTTGAACTTTTTGCATGAAGGAGATAAACTCAGTTTCTTCCCTGTGGACAAAGAGTAGGATGAGGTAATGAGATGATGTCAATAAATAGGTGGTCAACCCTGTGGTGGAAGCCACTTAGAGAGATGAATCCACAACATATGGTAGGAGAAGAAACAGATGAGGAGACATGTCTGAAAGCACCAGAATTCTGGTCTCACATTACCCCTTCTTGCCCAGCATCAGTCCTTTCTCTCTCATAGTTTTGCATCCTGAACCAACCAATTCCCTCTTTTATGTAAGCAAGTTGGAGTTGGGTATCTGCCCTTATAAGCAAAAGAATAATGATTGATTTAGTTTTTGTTCCAAGCATTTAAAAAAAATACTATTGAAAAGAGGATTACATGTCTAATGATTCTAAGGAGCAAACTATTTTGTTTGAAATAATATTAAAACTTTTTTCTAAAAGGATATATCCATTATAATCAAATGAAACTTTAGTAACATGTCTAAGTGTATCAACAAACATTTTTTGCTTGTTTTTATTAAATGATAGCTGTGTACATTAATGCAATCATGGGATTCAGTGTGGTGTTTTCATATACAATTTGAAATATTTTCATCAAACTCATTAACATAGCCTTTATGTCATTTTCTTAGTTATTGTGTTAAGACGTTTATATTCTACTTTTAGAAATATTCACTTGTACCCTTGTAAAATAAACCATACAGATGATCCCTCCAATCATCCTCCCTCTACCTATCCTTCCCTCCTCCTCCTCCCTCCCCATATTCTTAGGCTATAATTAGGTTATAGATTTCATATTAAAGTTATATATTAGTTTCATAATAGGGCTGTGTACATTGGATACTTTTTCTTCCATTCTTGTGGTACTTTGCAAAGAAGAACATTTTCCAGCTCCATCCATGTAAGCATGAAGGAGGTAGTCTCCTGGGCTTCTTCCATGACCTGGCAATTATGAATTGGGCTGCAATAAATTTGCAATTGTATCATTCTGATACAAATATTTTTGTTGTAATGTGGTTTTTTTGATCTACTGGATATATACCTAATAAAGGAATTGCAGGGTCAAATGAATGACTCCCTTTTTAAGTGTAGAATAGAGCAAATAAAAGAAAGCGACACATCATTCTTGAAATCAGCATAGACACAGTGAGTGGCGGCTTGCTGCCTTCCTCCTCAGGTCCTAGGCCTGTAGAAACCAGCCAGTGTGGGTGTCACAGGAAACCATGCACCTTGAGAGACAGAGGGGAACAGATAGGGCAGGAATGGTGGAGAGAACAGCCAGAGCTCATTTGCCAACAAACTGTGACACTCTTTGAGCTCTATAGCTTGATTTCATGTGTAGTTTCTGAGCACCACCAGGATGTCCTGGGTTGGGCTGTTTGATAAAGGAAAATGTAAGTCTTCTCCTCAGAGTATCTCATCTCACTGGGAAAGCAAGACATACACACATAGCAGAAAATGCAAGTAGGCAATTATTCAAGGCAATTCAAGACAATTATTCAATTCTCAGTAGATGATGGAACCATAAAGATGCTCAGCAATGGAAGAAAGTGGTCACTGGTAGGAAAGGCTGCATGGAAGCAGAGAGACTCCTCTGGGCTTGGGAGGATGGTAGAATTTGCAGGGAAGAAGCAGAGGGGTGGACAGTCCAGTAGGCTCAGACATTGTGACCACTACTAAGCCCTTACTTCCTCGTCTCCTCCATGGCAATGGCAGCCACCATGAATCAATCAGTCATCACTAATCAGCCGTCACTAGTCAATCATCATGTATTAGCCATCACTAAGCAACCAAGCTCCTCTTCCCCATCACCCCCCAGTCCAGCCTGGGCTTCAGACTCCTTCTCAACACAGCATTCCTGGCATGACTAATAGATTAGAATGAATTCATCAAATATAACTATTTTATAGTTTGTCCCTTTATGTGAAGGCAAGTAGCACAGGTAAACGTGAGCATTGGAGAGAAGCCCTGGGGGCTGAGAAACTCAGAGCTCAGACCATGAGCAAAAGTCATAGGTAATAGGAACCCGCAACTAGGCAGGGCCTCCACTCACACAATGGGACATGGGACAGAGGACGGGGTGAGAGGTACTCAGCTAAGCATATCTCTGACTGGCTCCTGCTGATGTGAAGCCTGGGGTAAACTAAAGGGCACTCTGTACGTTATTTACACACAATGGTATACATCTCAGAGTGCTGCTACTCCAGATGAGGGCAAATATTTGTAATAGTATGTCACAGCAGAATTGCACTTGGAGTGTTCTTGAACAAAGGGTGCAGGCAGGGGTAACCGGCAGCATCTCACTCTGCTCTCTGCCCCACACCCAACTCTGCAAAGACAGGTGAGGGATCTCTCCCTGCACAGTCCCCTGTCTCCTGTGTGGTCACCTCTGCTTCCCGGGACAGGCTGAGGTGTGGGACCAATGTGGAATCTCACTTTGTCTGACCCCCTTTCTTGCTCTCCTTCCCCTGGGGAGCACCCTCTCACCTCTCCATGCTCCGTGACACGTGCTGTCCTTATGGTCACTGAGATGCCCCCAGCCCACAGATGCTAAGCAAAGCCAGGTCCTTATCAATAAGGCCAGGGAATTTTAAGTCTAAAATATTAACATATCTTCCATAACTACAGCAAAGAAAGCTCCTACCGCAAAGAATGCTCCCTTCACTGAAGGAGGGCGGCTTTGATTCCTCCTAGTGCACATCCCCTGACAGAGTCACACACGAAACAAGAGACTCAAGGAAAAGAAGCAGCAGCCAGGGCACATACACGTCCAGAGACAGCAGTATTGTCCTCGACTTCCCTCCCACTCTGCACATTCCAAGGGAGATTATTACTGTCCCCTAGAGAAGGGGGCCAGCTGAAGGGAAGATGCCCGGTTTATATGCTAATCCGACAACAGCAGCAAGCCCTTCTCCTCCATTTGCCTAACAACGTGAGCAAAAGCCCAGCTCAGCCCAGAAGTCATCGCTTAGAGTAAACACAGCCGCCAGGCCAAACTCCGCGTTGGGATTTTATTTTATTTTAGGAAGTAGATGACTTTTTTTTTGTTTAGCTGGAAATTACAAGGTGCGTAACTTTTCCCGACTCCTTCACTTTCACACCAAATCTGGTTTCCCGACGAGTGAAGGAGAGAAAGGATCACTGGCCTCTCTGGTGGCACGGCCGGCCCCACCCCCACCCCGGAGCTTTTGTGTTTGCCGGAGATCTGGGACAGTACCCTGGCAGAAAGCGTTCAGCAAGATTATCCAGCTAGTCACAGCCTTCAAGGGATAAATATCTAACACCTTGTTCCCTTTCTCGGT
The DNA here is from genome assembly GCA_963574575.1 of Galagoides demidoff. Taxonomy (NCBI): domain Eukaryota; kingdom Metazoa; phylum Chordata; class Mammalia; order Primates; family Galagidae; genus Galagoides; species Galagoides demidoff. The sequence continues at coordinate 2,854 of CAUYQV010027843.1, read as the reverse complement.
TCAAAAGCCACTGTCGCTGGGGTACACTGGTGGTTTTAAAAAAGGCTATAATTCATATGCAAACTAGAGGGGGATTTTCATGATTTCATAATAAAATGTTGAAACGCTTTGATCGGGAGTTGTAAGGAGGTGTGAAACAGTGCCTCGGAAACAGACAGATATTTGTGTAAGCATCCTTTATGTATTGCCAGTGCGGAATAATAACATATCAAAGCCCCAACTTACCTCATCTGCCTGGTACAGCCAAGGCATAAATAAAGGGGAACAATGGAATTACTATTACTCACTCTCCGAGAGCCGGCGACATCACTGTATCCTTTATAATTGCTGGCAAGAAGATTAATGTTTTGTTAAATATCAGAGCAAGGTCACAAGGGGGCTTGCAGGCCTGTCTAAACATCTAGTCTTTAAGCGCCTTCTCTCTCACTTGCTCTTTTTTGCGGAAATGAACTTGTAGCATTTCCTCTAATTATGGTGATTTTTGGCTTTTGAAAGCAGGCCTACATCATCACTGCGCTCTGAACACGCGTGTGCGCACGTGCACACACACGCATGTTCCCCAAATGATATTTGCGGATAGGCCTTGATTTAGCGGCGGCATATGGGGAATGTTGTTATGAGGCGACCTTGCCCTTTTAACCAACGTGGGTAATTCATTGCCTGTCACCGTGGCCTAAAGCAAGGGGCTTGTGCTTAAGAGATCGACTTTATTGGGGTCCTCAGGGGCTCTCTATCAAAGACTGCTATCGTTGTTCACTGCGCTTCTGTTATGTTTAGCCCGTGCGCCTGTCTGTACAGATGTTTCCAACAGCAAACAGTTCATGACCCAGAAAGAACACAATATTTTGGCTTTTCCCAGCTTTCAGCACCTGTTCAAACCAAACGGACTTGGAAGCTCTGCGCACAGATCAGAGGCCTGGCCAGCAACTGGAGGGAGGCTACTTCTCAGCTAGAGCCAACCTTGCAGATGGGTGGCAAACCCACGCCTCCTGCATGCAGTGACCCTTACTGCCTTAACTCCCAGAAGAGCTAGCAGGCAACAAACCGCAGGTCCCCCAGAAGGATCTATCATATTTGTGCATAGATTCTTTTGTTGTTGTTGTTGTTGCAGTTTTTGGCCAGGTCTGGGTTTGAACCCGCCACCTCCGGCATATGGGGCCAGCACCCTACTCCTCAAGCCACAGGGACTGCCCAGCAAAGATTCTTAAATATACCTGTCAATTTGTCTCTGTCAGAAATTAACCCAGATATTCCAGGTCCGTCTCTCCATCATCTAGTTCACAGGTTCAGGGCAATGCTATGTCTTTACTACAGTTTGGGCTCTGGCCATTTGCCATTTGTGCAATTTCTGCAGGCCGGTGGTAGACTTTAGAAGTTCTTCAGGGTGGAATGACTCAGGATGACCCTGGAGTTAGAGGAAGATTTTTACAATTTTCCAGAAGGAACAACAACAAAACTTAAAGGGCTTTCGACTGACAAAAGGGTCTTACCAATATGGTGAGTACAGCACAGGAAGCACTAAAGGGAACCTCTACCTCCAGCAGAATCTGAAAGAAGAAAAGTTCCAGAGGTCGCAACAGGAGCTCGGGTGCCTTTCAAAGAGCCTGTTTATCTTACAACTCCCTTGGCTGGGAGGAGGGGAAGGTTTTTAAGTTGCAACTCCAACTTCAGGGAGATTTGCTCATTGTCTGTTTTTCTCTCTTGCAGCTCAAGGAGGAATTAAGAAGTAAAAGAGACAACTTGGAATGAAGGTTAAGTGTAAGAGGCAATTGAATGTGAAAGGAAGGATGTCCCAATTCCGGAGCTTGCCTCAGCTTCACTGCGCTCAGTGACAGTGGAGCAGAGAGCTGCAGTCACCAAGTCCCCCCTTGGCTCAGCATAGAAGGAAAGCAACAGTGTTCCATGAACAACTTCAGACCCCCCATAAACATGAAGCAGATGCACGGATGGATGGATAGATAAATGGGTGGATGGATGGATGGATGGGTAAGTGGCTGGATAGATGGATAGGTGGATAGATGAAAGAGTAGATGGGAAAATGTGTATGTGTAGATGAATGGCTGAATGAATGGATAAGTGGATGGATGGATGCCAGGTGGAATAATGGATGGCTGATGGATGGATGCCAGGTGGAATAATGGATAGGTGATGGATGGATGAATGGATGGTCATAGAGATGCAAAACAAGGTAGAGTAGACAAGTAATCACTCAGCTATGCCTGACGTTAGCAAATCATTACTCACAATCCAAGGCTGGACCATCACCTGTTTTTTTTTTTTTTTGAGACAGAGCCTCAAGCTGTCCCCCTGGGTAGAGTGCCATGGCATCACAGCTCACAGCAACCTCCAACTCCTGGGCTCAAGCGAGTCTCCTGCCTCTGCCTCCCAAGTAGCTGGGACCACAGGCGCCTGCCACAAGGCCGGGCTATTTTTTTTGGTTCCAGCCTGGGCTGGATTTGAACCCACCACCTTAGGTGTATGTGGCTGGTGCCTTAGCCACTTGAGCCACAGGTGCCGAGCCTTCACCCCAGTTCTTTGCTGCCTTGTTCTTGCACTTAAGTCTCTCCTGACCCTTTGCTTTGCATAATCCCTGAGTCCCCGAGACACCCTCCCCGTCTCTGACCACCTGAGTGACAGAAGAATCCCTTCCACACAGGCCTTTTTATCTTTTCCGTAACTTCATTCACTTTCTTTTTTTTTTTTTTTAATTTTATTTTTTTTATTAATTGATTTCTGTGTACATTGATGCAAACATGGGGTACATTGTGCTGTTTCATATACAATTTGAAACACCTTCATCAAGCTGGTTAACATAACCTTCACATCATTCGGTTAATCATTGTATCAACACATT
>CAUYQV010027838.1:0-14429 GCA_963574575.1 Galagoides demidoff | reverse complement strand
TCCAGGCTCTGCAGCTGACTTTGAGCAAATTTCTTCACCTATCTGAGACTTTGTTTATTAATCCGTAAAGAGATAATTCACTATCTCATAATGTCATTATGAGCATTCAACAAGAAAATGCAAGTTGAGCGCTTAGCCCGGGCAAGCAACACCAAGTGCTCAGTAAACATTCATTTATTAAACCAAAAATGAAATAATTTTTATGCATAGTTGTACTATTTTTACATTTTAAAGCACCTTAAAAGGCTTTATGTGAGATAGGTTCCATGATAAGAAACTTTAAAGATTAATAGCTAGTTCGGGTTTTCACAAAATCTAGTAAAGACATTTGAAATCAAATGAAAATAAATAGCAAAATGTATATAAATACTATATGATCTCTTTTACAGTTTTTTTTTTTTTTGCAAATAAAAACACACTTCATGTCATATACTTGCTTACTAAATTGTCCTTCCCATCTGAAAACAAGTACTACATTTGGTTACGCCCTTTCTAGTCATTCGAAGATATGACTATAATATATCTAGTCTAATATAGCAAGCATTTAATAAATACTTATTTAATATTGAATAAAATTTTCAGAATGATTGTGGTAAGTCTCAACAGTGCTTAGCTTTTGAAATACCAAGTTCACCTAGAATAGCACTATTTGGATTACCTTGTCAAATCATGTGAAAAAGAAAATGATTAATGTTACTATTAACATACTTCTAATGTTGTGTTAATTTTATAGGTAAACGAACAGCCTAAATATGAACACAGCCTCTACATGTATATTTATTTTGTCATCTTTATCATTTTTGGGTCATTCTTCACTTTGAATTTGTTCATTGGTGTCATCATAGATAATTTCAACCAACAGAAAAAGAAGATAAGTATTTTAAGTATTTTTATTATAAAGAAAAGAAATAAAGGAAATTTAATTTGATGTCAATTAGTAATTACTTCTCTTAGAACTTCAATTATCTTTCAAATAATTGGCCAGTATACAATTTCACCAATATGCTTAATTTCATTCTGTTTTGTATGGAAAATGACTTCCTAAATCATAACTGTGTTTAAGCAATATATCAACTACCATTTTTTCCAATGTTAGCTTTTAACATATTGAATAAATAAGAAAAATTAATGTACTAATTATTTATTCAAATCACATTTCACAAGTAGCTATTTTGTTCTGAGACCTGGTTCTGAGTGTTATGCATTGGGCTAGTGGAGGGAACAACCTAAGATATGATTCCTTAGCTCAAGAATAAATAATATAGTTAATGAAAATTAAAAATTATTGAATGCTGTAATTCAGGTACTTTCTTTAGATTTTTATTCAATTTATCTTCTCATCAACTGTATTAGTTCCTTATGGTTGCTATACTAAATCATTATAAACTTGAGGACTTAAAACAATAGAAATTTATTCCCTCACATTTCTGGTGGCAAGAACTTCAAAATCAAAATGTTACAAAGAGCATATTCTCTTCAACGCTCCTGGAAAAGAATCCTTTCTTTCATCTTTCACCTTCTGGTATACCAGGTATTCCTTGGTATATGGCAGGGTAAGGCCAGTCTCTCTCTCCATAATTACATACTATTCTCTCTCTGCATGTCTCTCCCCTGTACTAATAAGGGCACCAATCACACGGGATTAAGGCCAGTATGGCTACACTTTAAAGTATACCTTAATTACATCTGCAATGACACTATTCCCAAATAAAGTCACATTTTGAAATACTAGTTTTATCTCTTGGAAGAACATAATTCAATATATATCATCTATCACAAGAGATGTTATTATGTACTATCTTATAAATGAAGCAGTTAGCACAAAGAGGTTAAATGATTTACCCAAGGTGATACATAATAGTAAGTGATAGGGTTAGGCCACAACATATGACTTGTGTCTTGTGTACTTAGTCTATTACTTTAGACTTGTACTGTGCTTATTCTCACATACTATGAGATAGTGATAAGTGCTATAAGAAAAATTAAAAACAACAAAAAAAATAGATGGGCAGGCATAGGAAAAATAGATATAAAAGGATATATGACATACGTGACTTGGAAGATGGCTAAGAAAACATGCAGCAACTAAGAGGCAAAGGATGGATCATCCACAAAGCGGGGAGAGAATTGTGTAAGTGTATGCTTAGAGCTGATAAAAGAAATGACAATTCAGGAGTAGTAATCCATCCAATTTTAAAGAAATTTAAGATTTGAAGAAGTGGTAAGAGATTTTGATCTGCTTGAGAGAAGATATGAAAAGCTATGTAATATAATTTTCAGAGGATCTAATGTATCATTGACGTCTAGTGAACACAGAAAAACTTGTAAGCCGGGCATTGATGTTTATTGAGACTCTACGGTTACATGTACTTCACATATGCAATCTTAGTCAAGTTTTACAACAAGTTTTGAAGATAAGAGTATTCCCATTTAACTTCTCAGAGAGGTTATAGTTTCTAGGATGTGGCCTGACAGCTAGAAAATAGTTTCATTTAAATTAAACCCCAGAATTTTTTCCCAGAGACTATGGAATTGAACTTTAATAAAAATTAGTCTGGCAGTGAAGCACGGAATGATTGGGGAGAGACCAAAGACTATTTCAGATCTTGCTTTAGCGGCCACCTGGACCACACTTGTGGTCTTCAATTCAGTCCTTTTTGGCAAAAGAGAACAGGGAATACGTATATTCAGTTAAGATATTTTAAGGGGTAGAATCTATAGCATTGTTTGTGATTATAATATTGTAATAGAATAGAGTCTATTTCTGAGGCTTCTTATTAATTAAATGAGATACTTTAGCTGTGGCACCACCTACAGGAAAAGAGACCTTTGGAGGATAAGGTCCACTAGAATTACAAAAGAGAATGATTTCAGATACTGGCTTCACATCTACGAAGACAGATAATACATGCACAAAAGTATCATTAGTGTGCATGATTGAATGTTCAAAACTGTTACTTGTGCTTATACAGATGTTTATTTTTCAAAGATTTTTTTTGTTGTTTTGTTTTGTTTTTTTGGCTGGGGCTGTGTTTGAACCTGCCACCTCCAGTATATGGACTGGCACCTTACTTCTTTGAGCCACAGGCACCGCCCTCAAAGATTTTTTTTTTTTTGAATCCCTTATTCCATTCTTAAATTTTGTATCTGAGAATCAAACTTAGCTAACATATATTCATGCCTTTAGGCAAAGAAATCTGGAATATTTAATCATAAAAATATTATGAAGTGTATCCTAATTTTTAATTTAATTCATTGTTTTCAACTTTAGTCATTTTATGTTTATATGTAATATATAAGCACATGACGATGATTCCTTAGTCTTCCCTGCATTGGATAAATTAAATACATCCTGGAAAGAGCAATATAATCATGAAAAGAACAGCCACATCCATAATGACTTTAATCTCCTTGCTCATATATCTTATTCTTATAAAAATATTTCCACTGCAAAAGTTAAGACAGGATGAGTGGACATCATTATTGTCGAGAAAGAGTTACTGATTTGGAAGCATTGACAACCATCAACCAGTATCCCCTATTATATTTTCAGTATATCATCTTGCACTCCAAGCATAGCTTTTATTTCCTGGCCTTTTCTGAATAATATAGTATTTCTTTCCACTTTTCTATGAAAAGATAGGAACAACACTTTAATTAGTTGACACTTGTGATGTGTGAGTAGGTACTAGTTGCTTTGTGTATATGAATTTAATCTATGGAACAAACAAATGAAAGCAAATAGCCTCCTTTTGGTCTTTTCCATTTTTATTTTGTGGTAAGGATGCTTAACATGACATCTACCCTCTTAACAAAATTTTTCAGTATACCATACAGTGTTGTTAACTAGTGGCACAATTTAGTACAACAGATCTCTAGAACTTACTCATTTTGTGTAATCAAATAGCAAGCCTCCATTTGCCCGTCCCCAGATCCTCTGACAAACACTATTCTGTTTCTAGAAGTTTGACTATTTTAGATAGCTCATATAATTGGAATTATGCAGCATTTGTTCTTCTGTGATTTTGCTTAGTATGATGTCCACCAGGTTTATTCAAGTTTTTTCATATGGCAGAATTTCCATTTAAAATAGTTTTACATTGTAAACCGTACAGAAACTTTTATGGACTTACATATATTTATACACAAACACACATATATATACACACAAAAATACAGAGTTTAAATCTCTTTTTTGTGTAGGTATTTTCTTTATCCACTCATTCATCAAATGGACAACATTTAGGTTGTTTCCATATCTTGACTACAGTAAGTAGTGTTGTAGTGATCATGGGATGGCAGATACCTCTTTGGGTTCCTGGGTTCAATTCTTCAGGATATGTACTTAGAACTATTTTCAGTTTTTTTGAGGAGATGCCATACTATTTTCCATAATAGCTATACCATTTTATACTCCCAAAAAACAGTGTACAGGGGTTCTAATTCTCCATATCCTTCAGTACATATTATTTTATGTAATGTTTTGTATTGGGTGTTTTTTAACATCCTATCAGGTGTAAGATTATACCTCATTACAGTTTTTATTTGCATTTCTCTGATGATGTGATATTGAGTATCTTTTCATGTATCTGTTGGCCATTTGTATCTCTTCTTTAAAGAGATGTCTATTCAAGTCCTTTTCCCACTATTTGATTTGGGTTGTTGGTTGTTATTGTGTTGTTTTGGTTTTGATTTCTATTTTTGCTGGTGGATTTTGGGATGGTTTTTCTCCATCTACTGTGGTGATCATGTGATTTACATATTTCATTCAGCTAACATGGTGCATTCCATTACTTGATTTACATATGTTGAACCATCCTTGCATCCTAAGGATAAACCTTACTTAGTCATGGCATATTTTCTTTTCAGTGTGCTATTACAATGAGGTTGTTAACATTTTGATGAGAATTTTTGCATCCTCATTTATTAGGGTAATTCCCTTGTACCATTTTTAATTTTTTATTAATTTATTCTCAATTGAATAAGAATTGTGCCTATTTATTGGGTACAATATGATACTTTGATCTATGTATAGAATGAATAAATCAAGCTAATTAACATATTTATCACCTCCCAAATTAGTTTTTTGTTGTAAGGATCTTACAAATCTTTCTCCTTGGGATGAGTGGCAAAGGTACAGAAGCCCCTGTGGGTGTGAGACTGCCTTGGGTAGTAGCAACAAGCAGAAAGACTTGGTGAGGACTGGAGGCTCAGCACACCTCATTATCAAGGCTCTTGATAAAATTCCTTCAAGGCTTTAGGATTATAGACAAATTACTCAAGATGAAACTCACCTCCTATTCTTAGTGTGGCAGAAAAAAAAAGGTTGGATATTCCTTCTATGCAGTGTTGCATAAAAATGTTTTTAAAATGTATTAAGTGGGTGGAGCAATATGCAGACCAGAAACATCTCCTTACTAGCCATTTCCGGTAAGGCAGGGGAAAGAAAACTCTAGCCACCTCTGGAGTTGGAGGTGGTGGGAGAACCAACTGAAGGATATCACCCCTGGATGAACAGTGAAGCAGTGGTAGACTACAGAAGCCAGGGAATAAGTTTGGAGCTGAGGAAAACCAGCACAGAAGGAGAGTGCTTGGGAATTGATAGGAACTGGGTGGCCAGTCCACCAGGAGAACTGAGGATAGGAAAGGGCTGTTCTGCAGTTTTTTGATTTGGGGCTAAACTTGCTCACTGGAGTGACCTTGGGAGGCTTAAATGAGTGGGTGGACTTAAACAGTGTCCAGCAGCTGAGATTCAACATTGGGTTGAGTGGATCTCCCATCACCTTGACTGTTAGCTTGGTGTTGCCATTGTGGGAAAGGATGTGGGAGAAACAGTCCACAGGATCATAGTGCACAGCTAGTTCTGGTGCACCCACTGAGCTCTGGAATGGATCCTTGGGGTGAGCTGAGTGGCCCTGGGAATTGTCAGGGGGACTGAATGCTGATGAAGCAGCCAAGACAACTAAGTCAGGAAGACAGAATCTGGAAAGAGCTTTAGGACCCAAATTACTTGGGGACTGAATACTGATGAAGCAGTTGAGGACAACTAAGTCAGGAAAATAGGACTCCATCTCCTCAACAACTAATGGAGTGGCTTCTGGACCTAATATATTTTGTTTTAATTGTATTTTATTAAGTCAAATATATATAGATCATGAATACACTCATGCATATGTGGGGTACAATGTGCTGATTTTTTTAATACAATCTACCGTGGTTACATTAAACCAATCAACATAGCTTTCACCTTATTTACTTGATTATTGTGCCAAAACATCTAAGTTCTACATTTCACAGATTTGACTTGTACCCTTGTCATATGTTCCATAGGTGTGATCCCACCTTTTACCCTCCCTCTGTCAAACCTCTCCTCCCCCTCCCTTCCCACTCTACTTCTCTCCTTCATCCTGGGCTGTAGTTGTGTTCTATCTTTTATAAGAAAGTGTGAGTAAATATAAGTTGGTTTCTTAGAAGTACTGAGTTCATTGCATACTTTTTCCTCCATTCTTGAGACATTTTACTCAGGAGGATATGTTCCAAATCCCTCCACGTAAACATAAAAGAGATAAAAGCTTTATCTTTTTTATGGCTGCATAGTATTCCATGGTATACATATACCACCATTTATTAATCCATTCATGGGTCGAGGGGCACTTGGGCTTCTTCCATGATTTGGCTATTACAAATTGAGCTGCAGTGAATAATCTGGTGCAAATATCTTTTTTAGTAAGTGATTCTTGGTTTTTTGGATATACTCCTAGTAGAGGAATTGCAGGATCCAACGACAAGTCAAGTTTTAGTTCCCTGAGTGTTCTCCAAACTTCCTTTCAAAAGGAATGTACTAGCTTACATTCCCACCAGTAGTGCAGAATTGTTCCCTTTTCTCCACATCCACGCCAACATCTGTAGTTTGGGGATTTTGTTATGTGGGCTACTCTTACTGGAGTTAGATGGTATCTCAAAGAGGTTTTGATTTGCATTTCTCAGATGATTAAAGAAGACGAGCATTTTTTCATGTGTCTATATACTGTGAGCCTCTCTTCTTCAGAGAAGCTTCTCTTCAGGTCTCTTGCCTATAGTGAAATGGGATCACTTGTTCTTTTCTTTTTTTTTTTTTTTGAGACGGAGCCTCAAGCTATCCACCTGGGTAGAGTGCCATGGCATCACAGCTCATAGTAACCTCCAACTCCTGGGCTTAAGTGCGTCTCCTGCCTCCGCCTCCCAAGTAGCTGGGACCCCAGGCACCCACCACAACGCATGGCCATTTTTTGGTTGCAGCCATCATTGTTGTTTGGCGGGCCCGGGCTGGGGATTCGAACCTGCCACCTTAGGTGTACATGGCTGGCGCCTTAGCCGATTGAGCCACAGGCGCCGAGCCTTGTTCTTTTCTTAATACTAAGTTTGAGTTCTCTGTGGATTCTGGTTATCAGACCTTTGTCAGAAACATAATATCCTCTCCCATTCTGAGAGCAGTCTGCCTGCCTTACTTACTGTGTTCTTGGCAGTGCAGAAGCTTTTTAATTTGATCAGATTCCAGGAATATTTTTGGTATTGCTTCAGTTGCCCTCGGGGTCTTCTTTAAAAAGTTTTCTCCCAGACCAATTTCTTCAAGAGTTTCTCCTGCACTCTTTCCAAGAATCTTTATGGTTTTATGTCTTAGGTTTAAGTCTTTTATCCAATGAGAGTCAATTTTTGTTAGACGTGAAAGGTGTGGGTCCACTTTCAGTCTTCTACAAGTTGCCAGCCATTTCTCCCAGCACCATTTATTAAATAGGGCATCTTTCCCCCAATTTAAGTTTTTGATAGGCTTATCAAAGATTGAGTGACAATAAGCGCCTGGGTTCATCTCTTGGTTCTCAATTCTATTCCATACATCTATCTCTCTATTTTTGTGCCAATACCATGCTCTTTTGATCACTATAGATTTATAGTATAATCTGAACTCTGGTAGTGTGATTCCACTTGATTTGTTTTTATTTCTAAGTAATGTCTTGGCTATTCAAGGTTTTTTCTGGTTCCATATAAAATGAAGTATTAGTTTTACCAGATCTTTAAAGTATGACAGAGGTGCTTTAATGGGAATTACATTAAATCTGTAAATTGTTTTGGGTAGTATGGACATTTTAACATGTTGATTCTTCCCAGCCATGAGCATGGTATATTTTTCTATTTGCTGACATCTTCAGCTATTTTTTTTCTCAGAGTTTCATAGTTCTCTTTATAGAGATCTTTCACGTCCTTTGTTAGGTACACTCCCAGATATTTCATTTTTTTTTAAACTACTGTAAGGGGAATTGAGTCCATGACTGTTTTTTCAGCTTGACTATTGTTGGTATATATGAATGCTACTGATTTGTGAGTATTGGTTTGGTAGCCTGAGATGCTGCTATATTCCTTGATCACTTCTAAAAGTTTTGTGGTTGAGTCTCTCGGGTTTTCCAGGTATACAATCATATGATCTGTGAAAAGTGAAAGTTTGATCTCCTCTGACCCTATATGGATATCCTTCATTGTCTTCTCTTGCCTAATTGCAATGACTAAGACTTCCATTACAATGTTAAAACAGTGGAGATAGTGGGCATCCTTGCCTGGTTCCTGATATGAGTAAAAATGATTTCAATTTTACTCCATTCCATACGATATTGGCTATGAGTTTGCTGTAGATGGCCTCTATCAGTTTAAGAAATGTTCCTTTTATACCTATTTTCTTAAGTATTCTGATCATAAAAGGATGCTGGATATTATCAAAAGCTTTTTCTGCATCAATTGAGAGGATCTTGTGGTCTTTGTTTTTTGATTTGTTTATGTGATGTATTATATTTATAGATTTATATATATTGAACCAGCCTTGAGAGTCTGGGATAAAACCCACTTGGTCATGGTGTATAATTTGTTTGATGTGTTGCTGGATTCTATTTGCTAGGATCTTACTGAATATTTTTGCATCATTATTCATTAGAGATATTGGCCTGTAAATTTTCTTTTCTTATTGAATCTTTTCCTGGTTTGGGGATGAGGGTGATGTTAGCTTCATAGAATGTGTTGGGAAGGATTCCTTCCTTTTCTATATTTTGGAAAAGATTCAGTAATATGGGTACTAGTTCCTCTTTAAAAGTTTGGTAAAATTCTGATGTAAAACCATCTGGTCCTGGGCTTTTCTTTTTGGGAAGATTTTGTAGAGTTGATTCTATTTCAGATCTAGACATAGGCCTGTTCAACATTTCCACTCCTTCTTGGGGAAGTCTAGGAAGATGGCATTGGACCTAATATTTTAAAAGTGAAACAGTGTATGTTCTCAGTCTCCTAACACCACAGCACCACCTGGTGTCCAGGTAATATATACAAATCCGGGGTTCATTGTATTTTTATTATTTCATCATTAGAAATGATGTTCTTCATAGTTCTTCAATAGAAAAAGCTTCTCCATTTGATTTGTGTTTTTTCAGACACTTTTTTCTCTCTTTCTTTTTCTCTCCATTGTTTCCTCTTTTGGTAGAGATTTTACCACTTTCTTTATCTTTCCATTTAACTCTCTCATACAATAGCTATGGTATCCCTCTTTTTGCTTTACCTTATATAATTTTATTTTTAATTTTCTTTCTTTATTTTTTTTTCTTTTCTCCTGGTTATGGCATTGGTCTGGCTGAGAGGTCACTGGATTGGTCTGGTTCAATGTCAAAAGCTCATGGTCTAGGGCAGTGGTTCTCAACCTGTGGGTCACGACCCCTTTGGGGTTGAATGACCCTTTCACAGGGGTCACCTAAGACCATCTGAATATCAGCTATTTACATTATTATCAATAACAGTAGCAAAATCACAGTTATGAAATAGCAACAAAAATAATTTTATGGTTGGGGATCACCATAACATGAGGAACTGTATTAAAAGGTCACAGCATTAGGAAGGTTGAGAACCACTGGTCTAGGGTGTCCTTCTAGCTTTGGCCTTTGGAAAGATAGTATTGGTGGTCCCCACTATGACATACTACTGAATTTTAATTTTTAGTTTTTAATTTTTTTTCTCTTTTCATATTGGGTAGAAGTGGGCTCTTGCTTTTTCCCAGTCAGGTAAGAAGATCCTGACTTAGAGGGATGCAAACAACCCAGCTCCACAAACTCCTAGAGTTCCTGGTGTGGCCATAGCACCTCACCAAACAACTCCATTTATCCTGTCCCTCTCTTTTCTCTTTTCACTCCTCTTCCTTCCTTTTTTTTTTTTTTTTCCATTTTCTCTTCTATCTCATTTCTCACACTTTACCCTTCTCTTCCTTTTGGCCTAATATCAAAAGGCCACTTTATCACCTAAGATCTTGGACAAGGCAATTGAAAGCAAAGGAGGTGGTGAGAAGGAAAAAGTAGGGAAAGGAAATGAACAAGAAGAAAACATACACAAGGATGAACAAGCAAAAAAATCTGGCAAAGTAAGAAAACAAAACAGAGCAATCTCCCCAAGGGACCATGAGGTATCTACTTCAGAGGATTCCACCTATAATGAATTAATAGAAATTACGGAAAGAAAATTTAAAATATGGATAGCAAAGGCAATAAAAAAAATTAATGAGAAAGTGGAAAAACAGAACAAAAAATGGATAAAAGATAAGAAGAATATAGAAAGGATATGTTGGAGCTTAAGGAATTGAAGGAGTCAATGAGGGAACTTAAAGATGCATATAACAGATTATACCATGAGGAAGAAAGAATCTCAGAGCTAGAGGATAAAGCTCTTGAGCTAATTCAGGTATTTCAAGAGAGAGAAAAGAAGAGAGACAAAGCAGAACATTCACTCAGAGAAATATGGAATTTTGTGAAGCCTTGAAACATACGAATTATTGAGATCCCTGAAAGGGAAGAACAGCCCCTCAAAAAAAAGCCCTAATGGAGGCTATAAGTGCAAATTTTCCAAGCATCACCAAAGATGCCACACACACTTTTTAGAGGGATATCAAACCCCAATGACTCTCAACACACACAGAGCTGCTCCAAGACACATTAAAATGAACCAAAGTCAAAACGAAAGAGAAAATTTTACAAGCAGCAAGGAGTAAATACCAACTGACCTATTCAAGCAGATCCATTAGGGTGACAGTGGACTTCTCAGATGAAACTTTCCAAGCCAGAAGAGTGTGATTATCTAACTTTAACATTTTTAAACAAAACAATTTTCAGCTCAGAATACTGTATCCTGCCAAGTTAAGTTTCAAAATTGAAGGATAATTCAAATCTTTTACTGAATTGTAAAAATTGAGGAAATTCACCACAATAAGACCAGCTCTACAGGAAATATTTAGCCCTATTCTAAACACTGACCATCAAAATAGACCACCAGCAAAATAAACACCCAGAAACTAATGAATAAAACCTAGGCTCCACAGTGGCACAAAGGAGAAACTATGCAATGGGCACTCACATAAGATGAATAAAATTCCACCACACTTATCAGCTCTGTCAATTAATATTAATTGCTTGAATTCCCCACCAGAGAATGGCAGATTGGCTAAAAAAGGACAAGCAATTGGTATGCTGTGTTCCAGAAACACACTAACCTGGAAATACAAATCTAGACTCAGAATAGAGGGATGGAAAATAGTATTTCAGGTAAATGCAAATCAGAAGATAGGCGAGGTCACAATCTTATTTTCGGATACAAGTGACTTTAATGCATTAAAGTTAAAAAAGACAAAGATAGTAACTGCTTACTGGTCAAGGGAACAATACAACAAGAGGAAATTTCAATTCTAAATATATATGCACCCAACTTAAATGTTCCCAGATTTATGAAACAGACTGTAATTGGTCTGAGCAATATGATATCACATAACAATATAATAGGTGGGGACTTTAACTCCCTTCAGGAGAATTGGAAAGATCCTCTAAACAGAAACTAAACAAAGATACAAGGGACTTAAATGTGACCATAGAACAAATGGAATTAATAGACAGATATAAAGCACACCATTCAAAAGCTAAGAAATATATGTTTTTCTCACTATCCCATAGAACATAATACACAATATTCTAAGATCCAAATGAAACCTCAATAAAAGTAACAGAATTGAAATTATATTTTGTATCTTCTCAGAGCATAAGGTTAAAAAAGTGAAATTCCACACCAACAAAAATTTTGATCCCCACACAATGGCATGGAAATTAAACAACCTTATGCTGACTGACAGTTATATCAAGGAAGAGATTAAAAATGAATTTGTCAAATTCCTCCAAAATAACAACAATGAAGCAACAAGCTACCAAAACCTTTGGGATACTACAAAAGCAATCCTAAGAGGAAAATTTATTGCATTAGAGGACTACATCCAAAACACAGAAAGAGAGCACATCAACAAACTAATGAATCATCTTAAGGAAATGGAAAAGGAAGGGAAAACAACCTACTTTGAGAACTAGCAGAAGAAAATGAATAACTAAAATTCAATAAGAAATAAATGAAATTGAAAACAAAAGGATCATTCAGAAAGTTAATGAAACCTAAAGGCCAATAGAACTAGAAACAGGAAAGTAAAATCTTTAATAATTTCAATTGCAAATGAAAAAGGGAAAAATCACAACAAATTTCACAAGGTGTTGGGGAACCAGCTCCATACTTCACACTGGTTCTTTCCCAGTGCTTGGCAGAGATGGGAGAATGAAGGAATATGCAAAGACAAATACAGATTTAAAGTTTTAAGAACAGCATGGGCTGAGGGATCTTTGCTCCTTATTGTGAGGCTTCAACAAAGACCACAACTCCAGGCTAGCTGTATATTTATTTCATGTATCTAATAGGGGCAGGCCAAAATTTTTAAGTCATAATTTTTACTGAGCTTGCATTACCCAATTAAACTATTTTTTAAACTAGTAATATTAATTGGACTGATTTACCTTTTACTGTTATGCTCTAAGGTTGTTTCTTTTTTTTTGCAGTTTTTGACTGGGGCCAGGTTTGGACCTGCCACCTGTGGTATATGGGGCCAGTGCCCTACTCCTTGAGCCACAGGCACCACCCTGCTTTAAGTTATTTATGATCTTAATACAAACAGAACATGGGATGACAGTGAACACAGTCTAGGAGCAGGATATCAGAGAAGACCACAATTAGGCCACACATACAAATAACGGGAGTGACAATTAACACTCAAGAATTCTTGTGCTCAGACAGACTGATGCTTCAGATCATATCAGAATGATAGAAAGGAGTTATTTTTTTCTCTGTATCTATTCTGGAGCAACTTTTTCTGTCTTTACTAAGGTTTGAAGATTCTGCATTCCCTAACTCCCCCAAAGCCGTCACTTTCCCTGAGAGGCAGCTCAGCCCAGGCAAGCCTTGCTTGCTCAGTGACCTCTGCAATGGAATCATGCTGGGGGAGGAGTAAAGTTTCAGTAAGATAGTCTCTAGAGTCTGTTCTCTTTTGCCCATCATCTACTATAATTTTCTTAATTCAACTCCTAGCCTACTTATAACTAATAATTGAATATTGGTTTTAAGCTTATTAAATCATTATTACTAGCAATGAAAGCACATCAAGATATGACTCTTCCATTAAGTACCCATATGTATATTTGCAACAGACAAAGAAGAGATTATTGCTGACTACTACATGAAATCCTATGACCAGAAATTGGACAATGTGGAGGAAATGGACTAATACCTGGAATCACATCCTCTCCCTAGACTTAACCAAGAAGAGATAGATCTCTTGAACAGGTTAATATCAAGCTCTGAGATCAAAGAAACAATAAAATATCTTTCAATTTAAAAAATCCTTGGAACAGATGGCTTCACACCATAATTCTATCAAACCTTTAAAGAAGACCTTGTACCTATGTTGAAGAAACTTTTACAAAACATTGAGAAGGAGAAACATTTCTCAGCACATTCTATGAAGCAAGCATCACCCTGATGCTAAAGCCAGGAAAAGACACAACTAAAAAGGAGAACTACAGACCAATTTTACTAATGAATATAGATGCAAAAATACTTAATAAAATCTCAGCCAACAGACGACAGCTACACATTAAAAAAAACTTATACATCATGATCAAGCTGGCTTCATCCTAGGGACAAAAGCCTGGTTTAACATATGCAAATCCATAAATGTTAATTCACCATATCAATAGAAGCAAAAACAAAGACCATGTAATACATTCAGAAAAAACATTTGATAAAATTCAGCATCCTTTTCTGACAGGAATACTTAAGAATATAGGCATAGGTGTCACATTTCTTAAACTGATAGAGACCGTCTATGACAAACCCACAGCTAATAGCATACTGAGTCAAGAAAAACAGAAAACTTTTCCACTTAGAACTGGAACCAGACAAGGATGTCTTCTATCACCACTACTATTCAACATACTTCTGGAAGTTCTAGCCAATCCAATCAGACAAGAGAAGGGTATAAACAGCATGACAGTGGGGGCAAAGGTGGTCAAACA
>CAUYQV010027835.1:0-28338 GCA_963574575.1 Galagoides demidoff | reverse complement strand
GGTAACCTAAATAATAGTTATTATCAAATTTATTACCTTTTCCCTTTATTTCTCCTGGATCCTTTGTATGTGAAGACATAAACACACATGTGTAAATGATACACAACATGACAAGAAAAATGGTTTCAAAGATTTTTCTATATGGTTTTCTTTTCTATTTTATTATCATCTTTTTTTTGGTAAAGCTAAATCTCACTAGATATAGAACTTTATGAATTTCTAAAGTCTGAGCTTACCAGTGAAATCAACAATGGAATATAATTTCCTATCTTCCTTTTTCATCTCCCTGTGAAGTCAGCTAAGTGAAAAACCATTCACACTTCCTACAGTTCATTGCCTTTCCAGAAGCAGTTGGCACAGTATCATGCATTGTTGGGCATTCAATTATAAATGTAACCCAATAATTAAGTAAACGAGATGAGGTATAAACCAGTGTGATATAAGGGTTCTTAATTCTATATGAAATCAGAACATTGTACTCCATAAATGCATTAATGTATATATGATCTATGTGTTTATGATTTAATAAAAATAAATACATGGGCCTATAGTAATGGAGTTAATGATCCCACATAATGGTAAGAAGCTTGCAAAAATCATGGAAGCATTGCAAGTTAATAAATGTTCGTATGAACATAGTGCAGTGTGATGTGGGCCTCACCAGGGAAGCTTTCTCTTGTCTTTTACTTTTGTTTGCTTGCTTCTTTTGAGGAAATAGGTTTCTTCCTTACTTGAGCTGCTTGGACAGTAAAGGGCAGCAAATCAGAACATCTCCCACTGCTGGAAATCAGTAACAACCAACTGAGGCAGAGGAGTGTGCTGGCTCCAGGGGCAGGTAGGCAGGCGTGGTGTTGGATTCCAGCTTTACAACTTACTAGCTGAGAGATACTGGGTCTATCACCTCATCTCAGCAAGTCTGTTTTCTGCTTCTGCTAAATGGACTTAAAGTCACAGAAGGATGAAACAAGATAATAATGTATGTAAAGCCCCCCAGCACAGCACAAACCCGCACCCCTTCCCACCTGCCACGTCCAGGCTGCGTTAGCTGCCAGGCCCCCCATGTGAGGGCTTGTCCCCGCAACCTAAGAGCTAGGCACTTTTTTAGCAGCTCATAATTCTTTTCTTCTCAGCTAAAGCTCTCTGCTGTCTCTCTTCCTTTACTCCTGAACCTTCACTCCTATGTCCAAGGCTATATCTCAGAACCTCAAAGGCTTTCTGCTTTCCAGAAACTTCTTTTATATTCTAAAGAAAAATTTAAAAAGTCGCCAAGAAACACTAACACTGCACTTGGACTTCGTTCTCTGCTTCCCTTTAAAACACAGGTAGGAGCGCGGCTCCCTTCCTTCTCTGACCTTTCACCCGTGAATTCCAGTACTTTGAATTCTGTCCTTTGCTAGCTGTTGAATTCTCCTGTCCAGGGAAGGAACCTGTGTGCTTAAAAAGGAAGAGAAAACACCTCTCTTTTCTATAGTTTCTGCATCACTGAGTAGTCATTAAGTAAATTCAGTGTTTTAATGCACTAACAAAAACATATGATTGTTTAACAGAGTATATTATGGAAAATGGTAGCATTAATAGTCTCTGCGGAGTTCTAGTTGGGGAAAAGTACATTATAGCATTGCCAAGGCAGGGGGCTGTTTCTGTGTGTGAAAATAAGTTACTGACATTGTGCATCATTTTTATATCTTTTTTATATCTAGTTGCTAGGTAACAAATAAGAATGTAGTTACTGCAATAGTGTCTACTTCCTTATTGTTGCTTTTTTTTGTGAAGCCACTGCTTAATTCTGTTAAATTAGCCTTTTTTATCGATTGTGAGGTCTTTCCTGACTGTATTGATTGAGGTTCATACATTAGCTCAAAAGGAGGGGGAGGGACAAGCTTGTGTTTGTAACTAGATCACATGCATTAGTACCAATCATTAGTTTTCTTGTTCATCACTCTTTGTTTTCATACAGAGACAGGTAGAGTTCTAGTACCCTGGGATGTGATATCCAAAGAACTACAGTAAGTTGTGGACAGAGTCTGCCAGTGAACCAAATGAATAATTGTACCTGATTTGCCAGAACAAGCTTCCTATTACTGAAGGTCCTGAGACCTCCGATTATTTGTTTACTTTTGTAATTATTTGTTTACTTTTTCCTGAAGTATGGCTCTTGTTTCTGCCTCTGTTGACTTGTTCTTGATTCCTGCCATTTCATTACATCAGTGTCCATACCCACAGTTGAAGAAGATTCAGGAGTGGTATGCAGAACAGGTGCAAAGAGCGAAGAAATGTGAATTGTAAATTCTCGTGAAACAGAGTTCTAGCCTCTCTTTTACTCATTCTTCTAAGGTTCCTAAGCCCTTCTACTACATCCAGGGGCTCCGGTTGCCTCCTCTTCACCCTGTTGGTGAGGAAGGATTCCTGCCCCACAGTAATGGGACAGCTGAACACTAGACAGATGAGATTGACAGCAGTTGATTAGACTCACAGGCTGGGAGAGAATTCAGGGCCACACAGGGGCTGTGCTTGGGAACAGACCAGCAAGGGCTGTGGGAGGCCGGCTTTGTAAGAGGATGAGGTGACCCTTGGTCCCCACAGGAAGATGTGATTGGCTTGTTGGACTGATTCCGCAGGTTGGCAGGGGACTAAACACACTACGCAGGGAAGAAGAGCAGGAACGGTGCCTGGCATCCTTAATGAAGAGGGTCTTGGCTGGGGACCTTATCCACTGGGTGACTGCAGAGAGGGAATTTGTAGTTAGGCCATTTGAGGCCCTTCTGGTATGAACAGATGTCAAGCAGCACATAATAGTGACTCCATTTTAGGACTTACTTACACCACAGCATCAGATGATGAAATTTGCTCTTTTAACCTTAGAGTGAAAAATCCAGGAGCAAGGAGTGCAATTTTCAGTTTGGGACTCAGTATCAGAAAGACCTGATACTTTCTCTGCTGAGATAGTAGAAAACTGAATGGTCTATATGGGACATAACAGTTCTCCATTCTAGGAGGAACAGAAACTGGGTGTGTTGGTAGGAAGTCATGCATTAGGTATGTGGTTATTCCAAAGCCTCCCCAAACCTGAGATTCTGTGATCATTGGACTTTAAGAACCAACAGTCCACATGTCATTTTCTCTTTCCCGTCCTATGCACCAGTCCCCTGCCATCCAAGATCTTGCTTCTCCTTTTATGAGGTGACAGCCGGGTAATCTGATGAACTAAATTTGTGTTCACAAGTGGCATGTTCAATTCATGCAGTGTTAACAGCAGCCTTTTCTCAGTATTTTTCAACAATTGCAAAGAATAGGCCTGGTGGTGCCAGTAATATCACACAAGCAAAGCAGGAAGCTTTTAAGGGTTAAGCTATGACATCTAGGTCTGACAGTCAAGATTGTGAACTCTCCTAGGAAAAGTGCTACATACCTCATTGCTGAATATCACTGTGGTCATCTTCGAAGTACTCCCCTTGGCCGTCTGGTGACCATAGGGATATCCAGCAGTGAGGTAGGAAGCACTTTTCCTAGGATGAGTTCACGAACATAGGTGTTTGATCTTGTATGCCATCCTTTACAGTTCTACAAAAGCCTAAAAGTTAGCTTTGAGCACTTAATCATGATGTCGATAAATTCCTGAGGTCATGATCCAACTCTATGATAAACCAGGAAGTTTCCATCTATTAACATATCTCAGTAGTATGTCTCTTTCTTCAGAAATGGTGAAAATACTCAAAATACAAAATACTCAAATGTTAGACCATGCATTCTAAATTACATTCCTGTAAGCATTTACCATTCAACATGGAGTGCTTATTATTTGCTAGACAGTGTCTTGGGCTTTATTCTACTAACTGGTTTCCCAACAAAGATGCATGAAGAAAAATGCTGGTGGGTTTTAATCTTGAATGAGGGTGGTGACTGCAGGCATATGTAGAGGGAATCTCTACTGCACATATCCCCTGCAGGCATATGTGTGGGAATCCTGAGGTTAGGAGGTCTGCTACTGCAGGTTCTGAGACATCAAGGTTATTCACCTCACTTGTTCTATTGTAGGAGGTTCAACTGGGATTTCCCCCTTAAGTCAGTGGAGTGTATTGGGTCTGTCTGGTGGTTGCATCCTCCTCCATGCTCCTGGGACTTGGCACATTCTCCCATCACAGAATGGAGCACATGTACTGTTATGCTCGTTTGTGTGTCTGCCCCGTTCCTGGAACATGAACTCTGTGACGGTAGCAGCTATTTCCTGCACTGTGTTTGTTATATCTTCAGTGCTCAACACACTGCTTCACTTCTAGCAGACAGAAGCTCAATAACTGTTGATGGGAGTAATTAATTAATGAATTGAACATTAACCTACTGCAGACGAATTCACAAGATGACTACTCTCAGAGCAGTCTGTGGAAACTAGGCTACTCTAGAAACCACGCTGATCGGATCTGACAGATGCAGACCTTATTTATCACAGCCTGTGCAGTGCAGGATTTGAAGGTTCAGCCTGTGGTTTACTATAACTATTCCACTTATTTTTTTTTCCTGCCATCTCCATGAGGTATATTCTTTTATTTTGTGTGTGTGTTTCTCATTTTGTCAAGAACAAGTTGTCATTTGAGAGTGATCTTTATGAATACTTGCAAGTTAAACTGTTGAGTTTTGAAAGATGTGTTGGTTACGTTTGTTGTCAAGAGACAAATACATTCTGGTCTGTGAAAAGGGCAGGCAAATGTTCCTTCATCATGTGTGTGTGTGTGTTGTGTGCATGCGTGTGTGTCTGTGTGTAGGGCTCCTGCAGGCATTCGGCACAATCAAGAAGACATTTCCTGTGCTGATCAAGTGCCCTCCTGGAACTCATATTTTACAAGAAGAAGCAGGCATACACATAATTATGAGAGAATGGCATAAGTGTTATATTATTAAGCATGTACAGAGTATTGTTATAGGAAGGAATAGGGATTGTTCTGCACAGAGCATAATCAACTGTTGTGTTGATTGTGGTCAGAAAAATCAATAATTGATTACTAGATTACATGATGAGGACTATTTCCTCAGGCACCAAATTATAATGATTTATTAGATTTTTTTTTTTAATTTCTCAAATCCAATACTGCCCATATTCTCTTTGTGTTTTATTTATTGGCTCCTGTGTCTGCCTAAATAACATAAGGCCAGAGAACACATCTGCCTCCTCCCTTTCTCTCCAGCATCGAGTTAATTTTAGTGCTGCCGATATAATATACTTCTAAGTGATAACAAAATTATTCTTCTTTACATTGAGATTAAATGAGTAGAGGTGGATTTTTTTCTTATTATGAAGAAGGTACCTAGTCAATAATTATTTTTTAAAGTAACATGATGGGGAGGCTATGAGCCTAGGAGTTTGGGGTCACTGTGAGTTAAGACACCACAGCACTCTACCCAGAGTGACAGAGTGATACTCTGTCTCAAAAAAAAAAAAAAAAGGTAACCTTATACCTGTGAAACCAAGTGTAGATTTATGTATTTTAGCGGGGCAGAATCAGTTAAATTATTTTCTGGATTTACTAAAGCATCAGCTAGTAAAGACTTTCCTGCCAGTCATCACTGCTCCTTACTTGCAGGAAGGAAACATTTAATATAAAGGGGAGGAGGTTAGAAATGTAGTCAGACCTCATGAACATTGGATGAGAGATGTCTTTTTGTCTCCTTTTCCTCATCCAGCAGCTGAGCTCTTGAAAGTTTTTAATATCTTCATAAAATAAAAATCCATTGAAACGTTTAAAGATATTCAACACATCACATGAAGTAGCCCATTTACTGGATTTTAAATTAAAATCTGTATTTTTAGTTAAAATGATTTTTTGAAGACCTAAGTCATGAGCTTTAAAAGTTGCCTACTCATGTATGCATTATTCATTTAAAAAATAATTTCCATAACTTTTTAAACTTGGTAATTACATGTTGTAATTACGTAATTACACATTCTAAATTATGCAGTTAAATCAGATTACAGTAATTATGTAATTATATGGTAATTGATACGTAATATACATGTAAAAACCTGCATATGTATGTATTTAACAAAGGAAATCATCCTGTGGGAGGTGATTGTGGGAAGAGTAGCTAAAAGGAACAGAAAACAAAGGAACTTAGCTAATTAATGACTTGAAATAATGGAGCGATCCCCACATACAATTATATATAAGTGCTCATGCTAAGCCTTTGTGGTGGCCATTTCTACTTTTCTGGTCAGAGGTGAAGCTGGAATTCAGGGAGATGATTCCTGGAAGTAGATGTTAAGTTTGTGAGATAGCTGGTGGAGACTTCTTAGCAGAGCAGACTCCTTTCCTGTATGCGGGAGGACATGGGAGGTACAGGCTCTGTGATAGGAATTTGCCACTCCCTGCAAAGTCAAGTGGTGTGTGTATACCCATGCAAGCAGTCTCCAAGTTAAAAATATTTGACTTAACGTACAACTCGCACTTACAAACATGGGCTATTACAGGTAATAGGTAAATAAATGTATTGGTTTCAACTTACAAATTGACCTTTAGAACAAAGAACCTATCTCATTCATTACCCAAGGGATTGCTTATGTATGGCAACTCTCTGCTTGTTCCTGGGGTGATCTTGCTTTAGGGGTCTACCTCTGCCTCTCTAGTCAGTAGTGCTACTGGCTTTACTTTCTCTACTGTATCCTTAGTCACCAAAATCTACAGCAGTAAAGAACCAGGTTAAAGAAAACATGAGAATATACCTTGTATCACAGTTGGATGATGGTTAGAGAAGTTAACCTATATAATTACAAGAAATCAAAGTTTATGTACTTTGAAATTTCTCATAAATCTTTCAAAATTATTTAGCTGATTTTGATGACCGAAACTTTGTTGGGAATTTATAGAAAGTCCTCCATGTGGGCAGTGCCTGTGGTTCAAAAGGGTAGGGTGCCAATCCCTATATGCCAGAGGTGGCGGGTTCAAACCCACCCCTGGCCAAAAACTGCAAAAAAAAAAAAATTAAATTAAAAAAAAAAAAAAAGAAAGTCCTCCATGCATCAAGTTTAAATTATGTAGAATCAGAAGGAAATATTATTTTTACTTTTTTTTTCTGGTGAGACAGGTTCTGTCTCTGTCACTCAGGCTGGAGTGTGGTGGTACAATCATAACTTTCTGCAACCTCAAACTCCTAGACTCAAATAATTCTCCTGTATTGGTCCCCTCCCGAAGTGCTAGGATTATAGATGTGAGCCACCATACCTTTACATTTACATCTTTACATTTCTTTATTGAGGTACACTTAACATACAGTAAACTGTGTGTAGTTAGAATGACAATTAGATAAGTTTTCACACTGTATATATCCATGAAAACTTTATTTCATCAAGATAATGACTATACCTATCATTCCCGAATTTTTTCTCAGACTTCCTTGTAATTTGTCTGTTTTGCCCTTCCCTGCATGCCTCATGGACATCCAGGGATCACCACTGGATCTGCTCTCTGTCACTACTAGTGAATTAATTATGTTTTCCATTCTGTCTGGTAAGAACAGCCTCTTCCTGGTTTTGTGTAAGCACCTGATATTTTTCTCTGTAATCTTTTCAGATGATTCCTTCCCAGCCTCAGATTATGTCTTCACGTACTCGTGCTACTTAGAACTCTGCCGAGTACTCCAAGCAGGGTGTCTGCAGTCTCCAGGATTCTCTCTGTGCACTGTCTCCTCTCTGGTACTCTGTCCTGCAAACTGTAGTCAGCTTGTTCTCCCCAGACTCTTGGTTCTGGGTGTCCACTGCACTTCACCATGATTTCCTCTCCCTGTATTATGGCCTGGAAAATCTTTCTTCAAGAAGCTAAAGCAGTAGTACAGCTTGCCTTAGTAGTTTTCCATTTCCTAGGAGTCAAGTCATTGCTTGCCTAATGTCCAATGCCTTGAAAGCCTTTGTTTCATACAAGTATTCACTCCAAATAGAAAAATTTTAGAATTAGAATGTATTTTCTTAAAGAGAAAAACAAATTTATGGTACACAATATAATAAATTACAGCTATATAACAAATAATGTGTTTCTGAGCACAGCGTGTTCATTTATGTCCCTTGCAGTGTATACAGCAGTAGGTGATTAAATACAGTTCAGTGGGAAAACTGCAGATGCTTTGACAACCTGATTCTCCATAAACTTTGGTAGGTTTGCTTAGGTCATAAAATACAGAAACTTTCCACACTGAGTTTTTTTTTTACATTTCATAATTCTAATTTTCTGAATAGGTTTTGAGTGTGGTCGAGACTTTGAAGAGGAAGAAATAGGGTGATTCAGTGTAAATAGACCTTTTGGCTTCTTTACCTTTAAAGGTTTCTATTAAATATATTAAGGAAAAATATAGATGTTGAACAATCTCCTAAGCTGCCTTCTATCCTTTGTCCTTAATCCAGTTTTTCAAAAATACTGCCTCTCGATTAATATTTACAAAACATAATGCTTTGTTTTTTCCCTCGCTTTCTCAAACACCCAGTCTATATGGGAGGCAACAGGTAAACAAATTAGTAGAATACCATAAGGCATATGCCAAATGAAGAATAAAGCACTGTTTAGACATAGAGGGAGGTGATGTTTTAGCTACCTGGAGGGCAGAAGAAAATCAAGAAAAACGTCATTGTAGAGGTATTGAAACTTAAAGAATAAAGATTGGTGCAAAGTCAGAAAGGAATGAGAGCCTAGAAGCTAAGCCAGAGAGCATGGCAATGACAGAGAGCCCAGTTTTCCTGTGATCATCCAGCTTGATGCTTTTTGTCCCAGCATTCCTTCTGCTTAATATTTTAGCACTTCAGAAATATCCCAGTATAGACAATAAATTATATAATCAGTATGGAAGAATTTTAAGCTAGAGAGTGACATCATCAGGTTTGCACTTTTGAATGATGACTCTGGTTCCTCTGATGAAGTAATAAATGGTATTGCCTTCCTGCTATAAACAGCTAGAAAACTGCACAAAAGAAATGTAGTTACTGTTGTTAGAATTGGTAAACAGTACAGAATCATGATCTTGTGAAGGGAAATAAATTAGGTGACTACTACAGTCATCTGAGATTTATGCTCAGAGATGCTCTCTAGACTATAGTGCAGAAGGAGAGGTTCAGGCAGGAGTCAGAAGTCTCACTAAGTTGAGGGGAAATAGAACAGACTTTGGAGAGGCCTAGGTAACTGTAATTTGTTGGGCAGAATGCTAAAGTGGAGGTTTCAAAGGAAGAGTTCCAGAAATCTGTATAGGGGAGCCCTTTGAGTCTTTGGCTAAATACTAATCCTTCCATGCATAATGTGAAACTCCACAAGGCCAAGCAAAGAAGAATTGCCGTGGAGCTCTGAGATGAACAATTGTCATACCTCACATAAAGTGAAGGCACGCTTAAATTCTCATAAGCCATAATGGAAAGAGCTCATTCAAAACCCAGAGCATTCAGTAGAGATACTAGGCATGCCTTAGTAATAAAGCTAAGGTATTTCTAGAGTATAGGAATTAGTCCTACCTAAAAAAATTAAAATAAGTTTTGAAAAGATAAACTTGATCCATAAGTAATATAATTTTCTGATAAACCTATCCATCAATCTCTGAACAAAGATGAAAAGTTAAAGCAATTGTCAACAACCCAAATGTTAAGCATTCAATCCAAAATTATTAGACAAAGAAGCAGCAAAATGTGGCCCATATATAGCAAAAAGAAAATTGGTTGCTAACATTCTCAGAAACAAAGGAGAGAATAGAATTATATTTAAAGGCTTTACAAGAGCTAATACAAATGTACTTGAAGATTTAAAAGAAAAGATGAGCACAATAAGCAAGGAAATAAAGGATACAAAATGGACCATAAAGCAGAAAAATACACTATTTGAAATTTAAAAGTCACTGCACAGGCTTATTAGCAAACTGATACTTCAGAAAATAAAAATCACTGAAGTTGAAGACATAGCCAAGGAAACTTTCAAAGAGAGAAAAAAAACTGAGAAATTAAAGAATAGAACCCCTGTGGCCTCTTAACAATATCTAGGGTCTGTCATATGTGTAATTGGATTCCAGAAGGAGAGGAAAGAAGAGGCAGAAAAAAATAATTTGAAGAATCTAAGTCCTCCATGTTTGATAAAAACTGTAATTCTACAGATTCATGGATTTCAGCCAGTCCCAAGTAGCATAAACATAAAGAATATCCCATTGTACTCAAAATGCTAAAAATGAGTAAGAGAATTTTTAAAACAACTAAAGAAAAAAAATATCTACATATAAGGGAACACACATAAAAACATGACTGCAACCTTATCACTGAAGGTGGTGCAAGCACCACCAGGATGGAATGTTAACCTTTAAAGAGTTGAGGAAAACATCCTGTCAGACTAGAAATTTTATCCAACAAAAATATTTTTCAAAAATAAAGGCAAAGTAGAGTTTTTCAGTAAACAAAAGGTGACAGAATTCATTGGTAGAAAAAAATAGATTAAAGCAATGTTAAAGAAGAGTCCTCAGGAGTAAGAAAAATAATGCCGGATAGAAACTTGGAGCTACATAAAAGGGTGAAGAGCTCTTTTCTGTTAAATACATTGGTGAACGTAAACTGTTTTCCTAGTTTTACTTTTTAAAATAACTGGCAGTCTATATAAAAAGGATACCCATTTATTGAAGGGTTTATAACATTTGTAGAAATAAAATGAATGACAACAGTTATTAAAGGACAACGGGGGTAAATAGAGGTTATTGTTGTCAAGTTCTTATCAGAGCTGTACATGATGACAGACTGTGATAAGCTGAAGGTCAATATTATGAATTGAAGAGTTGCTGCTTAAAAATTAAATAGAAGGATGGCAAAGGGGCTGATAATGGAGGAAAAAAGTAAAAGATTCAATTAATATTCAAAAGGCAAGAAAAGAGAAGGAAAGGAACATAGAACAGGACAAATAAAACCCTAATAGGATGTTCATATAAGTGCCTTAGATGAAAATGGTCTAACTGAAAGGCCAAGAATGTTAGAGTGGATATGATAAAAGCAGAGGTTAACTATATGCTGTCTGCATGCTTTAAATATAAAGACAAGATAGACAAAGTATAAGGATGAAAAAATACAGCAGAACTTCCATAGTTGATCACCTCCCTACATGACCCACCTCAAGTTGACCTAACACTCATAGACCAGAGGTGCACTACATGTATGTATCAATGTCACGGTTCTAGGTCCTTATGTTGACCAGTTCCAGTCCCTTGAATGGTCAACTTACAGAGGTTCTACTGTATATAACTATTAATATAAAGAAATGTTGAGGGACTATACCCATTCAATGGGTAGATATTTCATGCTACATAATTCATCTGGTATACATTTGTCAATAGATACTTTGGGGTGTTTGTTTTTTGAGACTGAGTCTCACTTAGTCACCTTGGGTAGAATGCTATGACATCATAGCTCACAGCAAGCTCAGACTCTTGGGCTCAAGTGATCCTCTTGCCTCAGCCTCCCAAGTAGCTGGGACTACAGGCATCTGCCACAATGCCTGGCTATTTTTAATGATGGGGTCTTGATTTTGCTCAGGCTGGTCTCAAGCTCCTCAAGCAATCCACCGGCCTCAGCCTCCCAGAGTACTAGGATTATAGGCATGAGCCACTGTGCCCAGCCTAACAATATTCAAACTTGAATTTTCAGTTTAAAGTATTATAAATAAAGCTGTTATCATGTGCAGGTCTTCTCATGGACATATGTTTTCTTTTATCTGGGGTAAATACCAAGGAATAGAATTGCTATACATTTTTTCAGGGTTGTAGATTATTATGTATGTATCATGCCTTGGGACTATTGACATTTTGAACTGGATAATTCTTTGTTTTGGGGACAGTCCTGTGCACTGCAGGATATTTAGAAGCAGCCTTACCCCTACCCACTTATATGCCAGCAGCACCCCCTCTGTTGTGACAACCCAAATTATCATCATGCATTGCCCCTGGTTGAAAATTGCTGTAGAATTCAGCAAGTACTTCATGAATATTGACAATAAAATTGTAAAAGAAAGCAGTGCTTCATAAAGGAAACATTATTTTCCTTGGATACATGAGTATTACTCAGAGTTCCTTTGCCAGGGGAGAAATAAATCTTACATATCTCTCATTCATTCACAGAAGGTTCTATTTAGTGGCTTTCATTCAAAAATTCCAAAGCATTAAGATCCATTGTATGTAGATGTTGAAAAGCATATGGTAATTTTATTAAGAGCTTTTGGTTGTTTTTTTGTGGGTGTTACTGTCAGACACTTTAGTCACATTAGTGTGGTTCTTACGCATGTTTTTGTGGCACTCCAGTTACCATAGGGGCTTTTCCGACAGTTTAAGACTCTGATGTAGCTGTCACATTTCTTCCCTTATCTGTGCTGCATATACATTTTTGGACAAGAAATATTAGCTTGCAGTATTTTCTAAGGCAGGTTGGTAAATGCTTAAGTAGTCATTTTGTTGGAAGAATTTATCACAGGCAAAAAAGAGAGTTTCACATGGGAACGTATGTATTTTCTGATGAGCAATCACTTTGCATTTATTTTTACAGGAGCTGCCATCAACAATCTAATTTTAGGTATCATCACCAGGGTCCGTGCACATGTAATTTTGACTGGATCTACATTTCTTTCATTGTTGAAATTAGTTGAATGATTCTGTAATTTTCTTTAAAATGCAAAGAAGATCATTTTGTAGCTATCTTTTAATTTGCAGAGCTTGTGCTTCTGCCACGATGTTTATTTTTCCTGATAAGACTTAAAAATGTGTGAGAAGGACTCGGCTCTATAACTTCCTTGAGCACTATTACCACCAGCCTCTCCTGGCATGACCTGTTCTCAGTGCTGATTGTCACTATTTCCAAATAAAAATCTCTCCTGATGCTGGAGGGAGAAAGAGGTTGGGCTGTCATCCAAGCAGGTGAATCTCAGTATGTGTCTGGAAAGGCCTGGTGGAAGTTCCAAGAGAAGGCAGCCTTATTGTCATTCTGGACACATTTTCATCATTTCTAGTCTCTAGGAAAGAAGACAGAACCGGTGGCCTGAGTCTTCAACAACTTCTACTAAAAAATGAATTCCAAGTTTGTATGAAGCATTTCTTAGACAGTCATGCATTGCTTAACAATGGGATGGGACACATTCTAAGAAATGCATCATGGAGTAATTTCATCATTGTGCAGACATCACAGAGACTATTTGCCAAATTTGGGTGGGACGGCCTACACATGCCTCACCTAGATGGTATGTCCTAGTGCTCCTAGGCCTTAAACCTGGGCATCGTGTTAGTAAAATACTGTCTGCAATTATGACACAATAGTAAGTATTCGTGTATCTAAACATAAAAGGGACAGTAAAGATACATTGTTATAAAGTTAAAAAATGCTGCACCTATATAAGGAACTTAACATGAATGGAGGTTGCAGGACTAGAAATTTCCCTCAGTGCGCACTCAGGGAAATAAAGGCCTAGAACGTTACTGTAACACTTACTGTGAACTTGACACACACTGTACACTCAGGGTACACTACAGTTATCTAAAAAATATGTTTTAATACTAAATTAACCTCAACCTACTGTAATCTTTTTACTTTGTAAACTTTTTAATTGTTTTCAACTTCTTGACTGTTTTGTAATAACACTTAAAACACGCATCATATAGCTGTACAAAAACAGCTTCTTTATATCCTTATTCTAGGTGCCTTTTTCTATTTATTTATTTTTCTTTTCTTTTACTGTTTACACTAAGACACAAACACACTCACGAGCCTAGGCCAGCGTAGGTTAGATATCACTGTCTGCCACCTCTTTACATCTTCTCCCACTGGGAGGTCTTCAGGCACAGGACCCCACATGGATCTCTCATCTCTTTGAGAGCAATGTCTTCCTGTGCAATACCTCGGGAAGGGCCTGCCTGAGGCTATTTTGCAGTTAACTTTTTTAATATAAAGAGAAGGGATGTGCTCTGAAAGGACAATAAAAGGTAGTAAATACATAAACTAGTAATAGTTTATTAGCAAGTATTACACGCTATGCATAATTGTATACTTTTAAAAACTGGAAGTGCAGTAGGTTTGTTGACACTGGCATAACTGAGAACACACAGAAATGCCAGGCACTACAGAGACATTATGACAGCTGTGACGTGTCTAGGTGAAAGAAATTTTTCAGCGCTATTATGATGTGGTGGGACCACTGTCACATGTGCAGTCTCTCGTTGCCTGAAATGTTGTTACACAGCACATAACTGTGCCTTACCTAATTTCATATGTGTTATCTAATGATGAGAAATATCCTAACAACTCTTTAAGAGGCATTTTACAGCTAAGGACGCTGACTCCAAGCATAGCCAGCCCTGGATCACAGAGCTGGTTCATAATTGAGCAAACTCAAAGCAAAGCCTCTGACCAAACTCTAGGGTTGTTTTTATTTTTACTTTTTTGCATTTATTTGTAGCCAAAACTGTCACGAGCCAAATTTGAAATTGAGTCTAAGGGTCTCAAATCAAAAATGTTTAAAACTCTCAGTCCAGCAGCCCCCGCTCAGAGCTGGCTCTCCAGGATGTACAATATAGAGAATTGATAATTAGGCAGCTAAATGATGTGATCCTGAAACAGAAATTTATGCCCTGTCTGTGGCGGGAAGTAGGGGAGGGGCAGGAGCTGGCCCTGGAAAGCTTGCTGCCTTACAGCACATAAACCAAAGAGCCTGCCCTGAGGGGTTCTCAGAAAGCCAAGTACAGGGCTTCCCAATGCAGGTGTGCAGGTGCGGGTGTAGTAACTGCGCCCTGATGCTGACACTGTCCAGGGAAGGCAGCCTCTAGAGAACCCCTAGATTGTCGTTTGTGCTTGTTTTCTTCTCTGTCTGCCTTGGCCTGGCACTCACAGGCCTCTGATTTAAAGAGTTGAGTTTGCGGGTGGTTTGCTAATTATGACCCAGGAGGCACTTCTGGCTTCGGTCAGAGTGAGTAGGGTGTGAGCCAACACAGCCATGGCCTCCCATTGCCATCTGTGATTTAGAGCAAAATCTTTCAGAGAAGTATAACTGCCTGAATTACTGCTCTTTTATATGTTTTTAAATGAGAATGTAAAGGCCAAGGGCATTTTTGCCCATTTAATACTATTAAATCCATCATTAAATCTCTCACTGAACACTGGCTGATTTTAATGATGCCCTCAAGTACCAATCCTGGTGCTTGACTGTGGTAATATTGTTGTATATATAGATACAATAAATAATGCCTAGCTAAAATGGTATGAGAAGCATTACTGTGTGTATCAATAAAAGTAGTGGTACTAATGAGACCAAGTGTCAGAAACAGATGGCGTGGTGGGAATCCAGCCATTGCTGCTAAAGTTCGGGAAAGGACAAAGCTCCATGGCACGTTGAATCCGTCACTAAAACCAGCCCGAATCCTCTAAATATTTTACAGCAAGCTGGCATAAAAGGATTAGTTTGAAGTTATAGTTTATTTTTTTACTGTCCAACTTTATAGCACTATAGCATAAAAACCACAGATGCTTCTCACTGTCTGCTATTTACCAGCCCCCACGCCATTGGGGATGGAGTCACGGTCGTCAGCATGGTTCCTTACTGCGTTGCTCGCTTTTTATCATACAGGATCAAGAAACAGAATGTGGAAAATCTTGGTTTTTTTCTTTACAAGCTTTTGTCATTTTGAAGGTGAAACCTTATTTTATCTGAACCTCCGATAGTCTGCCCTTCACTTTATGACTTATGTTAATCTTTAATCATTGCCATAGCCACAGCTACCATTTGAGGGTGTGGAATGCGCTAGCATGTACTTATGGAAGCTTGAGTGCTAATATCTCGTGTAAACGTCCCATTGGCCCCACGAGTCAGATACTATTATTAGTCCCCATTTACAGAGAAGCAGAATGGGCAGAAGTTATTAAATAACATTCTCAGAGGCATACCGAAGAAGCAGCCGAGCCAGAACTCAACTCTGGCCTGTCAGGTTAAGAAACCCAAACCCTTCCTCTCCCTGATGTCCTTTGCCTAAAGCACCCAGCATTGTGAGAGGGGAGAGTCAGATCTGAGAGTAGGGACTCAGCGAGCGTATGTGGAACCTAGTGCAGAACATAAGTAAATGGTCCCTATCGCACTAGGTGAACTCAAGTTCTTCTTCAATAACTTAAAAGTCTGTACTGACTCAAACTCTGAGAATGTCTTAAGTGTGTAGAAAGAGTTGGAAGTTTTCTGAGGAGTTCTAAACTCTTCCACATAGTCAATGGAAGAAGAGACAGCTGAAAGGCCTTTTATCTACAAATATTTTTCAGAACTTGTAAGTACCTGCCAGAAACCGGAGGGAAATAAAAATGTCCCCCTTTTATTTCCCTTGTAGAACTTCTGATGAGATTCCATTGTAAAAAGAGGAAAGGGATAAGAAGAGAGTCAAGTTTTATTCTTTCTAAGCTAATCTTTCTATCTCCAGTAGTTGTAACCTTTACAGGTAATTCTTAGAAATTTTGATATAATTTTTGAGCTAGCTCTGCCCTCATAAAGGCAAGTAGAATCCAGCTCTGGGCTGTTATCTTAGATTAAGGAACAGCTTCTTAATGGACGTGTGGCACTAAGGTAGTGATATATATTTTCATTACTCGTTGGCTCCATTACTGTAATTCTCTTCTTTCACTCACTTCCTATTATAGAGATCCACATAGATTAGAACTTGGAATGACTTATCCAGAGTTTGATTAGGAACAGACAAACCAATTCCGGCTGACCTGCTATAACTCTGACTCACTCTTCTGCTTTTCCTACCCCTCTGTCACCATTTGGCTGCTGGACCACCAGCAGGGATAGAAATGAAGATAAGTGACTAAAGCCTCAGAGGGTCCCCTCGTCACCTCTGCAGCTACAGACTAAGAGTTTTAAAACTGCAGATGGGATTCTCTCTACAGATGATTGCAGAGCGGAGTTAAGGCATGAAGAAACACACGAACAAGGGTAATGAGGTATTTGCAAAGAGGAAAATGAATATAACCTCCTGATCAGGTTATTATGATTATTAAAACTGTAGTAACGTAGAATAACCTGTTTCTGTACTCATAACAGTAACAGCCTGTAAAGATGATTTAAAGGGTAAAAGACTAAATGTTACGGCAATACAATTGCATTTGGTATATTGTTAGTTCAGATCCTGAAATAAAAAGTGGCAAAGAAGAATTAAGTCCATATTATTCAGTAGAAGAAAATCGCTCATGTTGGAATGCCTTGTAGAGCCTGTTCCCTCATGTGCCACTAGCCTAAGATTTTAAAGTTGAGAAACAATGTCTTAATACTGCACAAAGCTTTATGCTATTCTAATATTGTACTAATATATAATACGTATGTACTCATAATTTCCTAATATATGCAGTTCTGTTTGCCAGCTATTTGCCTTCGACCCACCCTTTGCTCTGGGTCTCTTGTTCCTGGCCCCTGCAGGGACTAACTCTCAGGATTTGTGTCTGTCATCTCCTTTCTGTACTGTGCAAACATCAGGTTCAGAACCTGCAGAGGTTCAACAGAAAATTACTACACTGAAACACGCATACACCCTCCCCAACAACCCAAGGATACTAGGGACTGCACACCTGTGGTAGCTCTCCAGAATCTTGTTTCCAGGTGGGACAGTGTCTTAGAGGACAAAGCCATATAATCTCTGGGCTGTGTAGGCTGGGTTCTGATTGACAGATTCCCTGAGGGGATTGGGGCTTACATAAACCCCTTGCTAATCGTATAGGCCAGAGCCACTGGTGAGGTATAGACAATTGCTTCTCAGCAAGGCATCTGCACAGGTTATTTTAGTGTATCCTTTGAACACCTGGGTATACCTAAAAAGTAGACTTTTGATCAGAGAGAATTAAAGCAGCTTCCAAAATTACTTGTAATGGGTGACATATGATTAAGTACAGTATCTGTGCTTATTAGCACATAGTAGGTACTTAAAAGAGCATATTGCTTTACTGTATGAGTCAGGCATGGGAGCCCCACTTGAATAACTTTCCCTTTCATTGGGGTCCTTGTCATGTGCTACCAGAGCCATAATAGAATAGCTTAGCAAAGTTGCTGGATTTACATCTTGAGGATGCTCTCTTGACCATTATTTCTTTTTTTGGAAATTTCTGCAAATGACAACCTCCGTGTCATCATTTTGAGAAAGACAGTTCTGGATTCTAGAAAGACAGACTAAATGATCTGCTACAGATGATTTGCACAAAGATGTTGTTTGATTGAGAAAAGTGCACATCTTTTATCAGTGACTAAGCTTGACTTCATCCCTAGGACAGTGTGAGGTGGAAGGAAATCCTCTTCTATTGTGTCATTTTTGGCTGTCTTGTGTCCTCTCCACCTCCACCTGCAGAGCTCAGGTGCCCTCAGGAGAGAAGCCTGAGTTACTTGGCCTGAGATAGGCTGAATTCTCACACACTGCAGCACAGTTCGTGGTGCCAAAACTGCAGGATCTTTATTTATGCCCGCTTCTTTTGCATTGTCTACTTGGCATCCCTTTTCACTGACAACACACCAGCCCCCTCAGAATAGGCAGGCTTTAGAAGAGAAGATCGTATGCAACAGCTTTTCAGAATCTCCGTAGTTGGAACCAGGGTAGGGGGTTTCCAACCCCTCAAGTTTGGAGGAAGATGTTAAAGAGAACTTGGGAGGTAAGGGTTGGCAATGAACAGCAATTATCAAGCTTTGGATAGAGCAAAAACTTTATTGGCATTTTGAAGTTGGGTGAATAGTGGCACTTTCTAAATTTAAATCTCTGCTCATTGTCTGTTTTCCGTCTGGAAGTAATGGATTTTCTCCACCACTATCCTCTGCAAAAGAGGTGCCAAGAAAAGAGAAGGCCAAGTTCCAAGCAGCCATTCACTGCCTTTGTTCCCCCATTAAATTCTCTGAAACTCTAGGAACTTTTCTAAAACAGCAAGGCAAGACAGACTTTTTGGATGTTTAAATTGATTCATTTGGAAAATATCCAAGCTTAAGAAAACAGATACTCTGCATGGGCCAAAATAAGCATTTGTGTCTTTTTGCTTCTGGATTTCTAAACGCTATTCATTTAAAATACTTTGAGTCTTGTCGTGGGGTTTTGGAACACTAATTTTGCCTTTAGAAGTCTTGTCTCTGAGTTCGCTATCAGTGCCATGTGTTGTGCGTGTGTTGTGATTGGAGATATTTGTCCACAAACCTAAGCACCAGTTGAAATGGTCAAATATCAGGAGAAGCCTGAGCCTTTGATGTTACTCTAAAAGTAAAGCATAGAAGGAATTGAGCAAAATGCTTTTTGACTAGCTCTCTCGAGAACCAGTGTTGCAGGTCAAAGTTTTAAAAAGTTTCAGGAACAGTTTCAAATGGATTACCACAGAAAAGCTTTGCAGGGTCATTGAAGGCCCCTGTTCCCACAGTGACAACCCAGGTTACAGCTCCAGCAGTGTGTCCCATAAATGATCAGTGGGAACTTTGTACTCTCTTTTAAAATTTTAACTCTGACCTTTTCCTAACTGGGTTTTGTTCCACTCTCTCGCATGCTGGCAGAATTAGTGCCTTTAATAAAATAACATCATAAAAAGGGAATCCTGGTTTTTTATTTTGTAATGTTCACGAGCATTTACAGATGTCTGGGCTAAAAGGCTTTTGGTAATGTCTACATTAAGCCTTTCAAGTGCACTCTGCTTACAATTATTACAATATAAGGATCCCAAATCCAAAAGCAGCCTGTCTTCATGCCCAAGGGGAAATGGAAAATCAAAACATTGGCCTGAATGATGTAAAGGAGAAAAAGGAAAAAAAAAAAAACTTTCAGGTTTCTAAAGCAATCGTTTTTGGTTTGTTTATTTGCACCATTAATGTTCCCAGCTCTAGTAAAGTTCTACGTGAGCTTACATGTCACAAAGGCTAGTGGTATTCGTCTCAGCATTTCTCTCGCCTCATATCAAAGGAAATACATTACATTTATAACTTACAGAAAACATAAAGTATCTTTTCTCTATGTTTGGATTTTTATGAAGTTTAAATCACTCTTTCTAGTATTTTGCTCTACTTGGTTACTCTAATAACAAATGCTTATGCCTTTGATGTGATATTTCTTAACCCGCTCTGTGCTGCTGCTTCTATTTCCTGCATTCATTCACAGAAGGCTGTGAACTCTACTGTATGCCAGCACTGTCTTCTAGAGTCCAAAACAGGGATCAAAGGAGTCAGCAGACTTCTTCAGCAAAGGGCCAGGTGGTGAATATTTTAGTCTTTGTGGACCATACAGTTTCTGTCATCATGACTCAGTTATGCCTGTTTATTAGCTCAGAAACAGCCACAGCAATGGTAGTAAATGAATTGATATAGCTATATTCCAATAAAACCTTATTTTTAAAAACAGGTCATGTGCCAGTTTGTCCTGGAAGCCATTGTTTTCCTAACGCTGGCTCTAAAATATAGTAAGAAACAGAGAAAGTTCCCTGTTCTTGTGAAGTTTACATATTAGTGGATGAAGACAAAAAAAACAAATCAATAAATATATAAATGTCAGGCAATGATTAGTGCTAATAAGAAAAATAAGGCAAGATGAAGGGGTAGAGAGTGACTGAGCAAGTATTGTCTAAGATACAGGGAAGGCCTCTCTGCTGAACTGACAGTTGAGCAGAGACCTACGAAGGAGGGAGGGAGTGGTGTCTCCACCCCAGAGTAGAGTGGACAGGCTAAGGGAATGCAAGTCCAAAGGCCCTGAGGCGGGAACCTGTTTGGAGAAACATGGAGGAGGCCTTTGTAGCTGGAGGTAAGAGGAGAGTGATGGGAAGTGAGTCATGAGGGAGCCAGGGCCAGGTCGTGTAGGACCCCCTAGGCTATTATTATAAGGACTCTGGGTTTCATCTCCACAAGATAGGAAGCTGTGGAAGGATTAACATGGCAGAAGACTGACTCCATCGGTTTAAATGATCATTCTGGCTGTTGTAGGGAGAAGAGACTTGGTAGGTAACAAGAGTGGAAACAAGAGAGATGAGAGATGATAGTGGCTTATACCAGGGAGGTAGCAGTGGCAGTCACAAGCGATTGGACTCAGGATACATTTTGAGGGCTGAGCTGACAGGATTCACAAATAGACTATGCAATGTGAAAGAATAGAATCAAGATGAGACCAAGATTTTGATTCTTCCAGAACATCTGGAAGAATGGAGTTGCCAATAACTAAGATGGGGAAGACTATGGTAAAAGCAGGTGGAAATCAACAGTTCAGTTTTAAATGTATTAAATTTGGGGGGCTGTCCTGATATTAAAGTGGAGGGAACTGGAAAGCAGTTAGATGCAAAGGTTGGGATTCAGGGGAAAGGTGTAGGTTAGTAGTATAAATATGGTGAGGATGAGATCACCTAGAACATAAGTATATTTGGAAAAGACAAGTGGTTATAGACCTCAACTCTGAGCTCAGTCCTTTGAAGGTCAGGAAGGTGAGAGGGACCTTGCTAAGGAAGCTGGGAGGACTAGCAGCAGATGTGTGATGCCAGGTAGAGGCAGATTTGTGGAGGAAACGGAGAGTCAGCACCAGGAATGCCACACCACTGTCAGCTCAGCGCACTGGCTGGAATCAGGAGAGGAAGCTGAGATGGAGAGCGAAGGAAGCTCTTCAAAGAAGTTTGGCTCTAAAAAGGAACACGTAGATGAGAGACAGTTGTTCAAGTGTGCCATGAGGCCAAGAGAGGATATTTGGAAATGGGAGGAGGTAAGTCCTGCCTTTCTTCTGGTGATAGGACAACCCATAGAAAGGGATGGTGAACAGATGACCAAGACGCATCAGTAGCTTCAGGGGACCTTCCGACGTTGGGATTCTAATTTTGGAAAAGATGTTCCTTAGCTTTCTTATAAGAATTTTTCTGTGTATGTGACTATTTAGACTGGAAACAAGCAGACCTGAATCCTGGTGCTAGGTCTAGCATGTGTCAATCTTGTATCCCTGGGCAAGTGTATAAGCTTCAGTTTCATCAGTTGTAAAATGAAGATTAATAATATTGAGTGTGGTCACTTACCCAAGGTTTTCTGTTGGTGAAAATTACCTGAAAAATGCGGATCACCACGCGGCTATGGGATATTATTGGCATATTGGTCATCTTTCTTGTTTTAAGAATTCACTTTTAGGGATTTATACCAAAAATTTATTGTCGATATTCTTATGTTGAAATTAATATACCATAACTATAAAATAAATGATAAAAACCACATGATCATCTCAGTAGATGCTGAGACACATTTGACGAAATCCAATACGTTTTCATGAGTTCCAAGTACTATGTAAAGTGCTGGGTACAGCCACAGACCTGACGGAGGGAGAGCTGAAGAGGAGGAGAAGGCCAGATAAAGAGCAAGGGGCAGTGTGCTCTAGGCCCAGGGAGCTTCAGGTGGGCTCCAGAAAGGACACAACATGCAGTGGGTACACTGGCTCCCGTGCTGCAGAGACTGCTCTGCCTTCTGGCTCTCAGGCCTGGACCAAAAAAAAAAAAACCCTGAAACCTGTCTTCATTACAGTCAGACCTGCAGGGGCCCAACCATATGGACGTGGATGCTGCCCATTTGAACTGGGAGTGCTGGAACTAATTTTCCCAGGTTCTTTTGTTTTTGCTTTTTTAAATTACCCCCTGGAGCCTGCTTCAGTAATGACAAGCAGACTGAGCCTGCACTCCCAGGGCCAGGCCAGGCAGGATGCAGCCTTGCAGCGCGTCTGTACAGTGGGGCCACGAGAAGCTGGTGGAAGGCAGCCACCTTGACTGTGTGCATGAAGGCAGGCCCTGCACGGAGGTTGCCTGGCTGAGACCTGCTCTTGAGAGCGTTTTCATCAATGCAGTAAGCAAAGGAACCAAATGAAAAGCCTGCCAGATGTTGGAAGTTACAGCTAGCAATTCTTACCTGTGATAATTTAAAAGAGTTATGGATGAAGAGACATATTCTTAAATCTGACCTAGGAGCTTCCAAGGTCAGGCAGAAGGAATGCTTAACCCAAGCATAGCTAAGCAAGGATGTATATCTGGTGTAGTATCTTTCCTCCTTGGGGAAAGCCTGAAGATGCAGCATCTCCATCCTGGGATGCGGCAGTGTTCAGTCTGTGGATGCCCACAGTCTAGGGCTCAGAGATGTGAACATCCTCCCCTCAGAGTTGACGGGGTTAAAGCCTATGGGCAGAAGACTAAGGCATTGGGCCTGGAGTCAGGTAGGACCAAGATAACACTTTTGGGAGAATGGAATATTTCCTCCATGCAGAAAGAACTGGGAACTCCCTAGTGGCACTCAGCGGATATGTTCCTAGGAGGGAAAGAAGCAGGTACAAGAGAGGACTTCAGCAGGAGCTCCCCAGGGAGCCTTACTATAGGAAGTTCTCAGAAGATGCTCATCCTGCCCTGCCTCCTTCACTAGCCCTGACTGCCGCCACTCACAGCGAGCTCTGCCTTCGCTCATTCCAAGCATCACTGCCCTTCCAGCATTTGGAATTTGCCACACCTGACTGAGAGACTGTTTTGTTTTTGCATCTGTGTATTTGTGGACTCCCATCTCCCCAGCTGCACTACAAGTCCCTTTAGAGCAGTGTCTGTGCTTCCTGATTTCTGTGCCCACTGAGTTGCTCAGCCCAGGCCCTGCACAGAGCCGTCTCTCCGTGGACCTCAGAGCTGATTGGTGTCTGGTTTTCTGCCGTAGGCAAGGCTGCTATTAGATGCCTCAGAGCTGAGCCCTCACAAATTTTGGCTGTAATCTGCCAGAGAGCCCCAGAAGGAACTGTTTGTTGTGTGGACAGAAATAATAAAAGATGATTTGAGTAGTCTTTCGCGGTTGCACCAACAGCCCTTCAGCTGAGAGCGTGGAGCCCGCTGCTGGAATGCTGGAATGGTGGCAGCAGCTCGCTTCCCTGTGCCGGTTTGTTCCCCGTTGTAATTAGGAAGTCGGCATGTTTGAAATACAGTTTCACAGGTGCAGGATTCATCCTCGACAGGTGATTATGTTTTGATTTTTATCATCACCTATAAAACAGAATGAGGAAAGAATTCAGACCATAAAGCGTATTCCACTGCAAATGAGATATTAGCATTAAAAATTCTTGAGTGTTGCTAAATATTTACCCAATACAGGGTTTCTACCTTCTGCCAACCTGAAGCATTTCCTTGGCAAATGTGCCTCATCTGGAACTTTGGAAGTCTTTCTGCATTACTTCTCTAACTACAGAAATACAACCATCTGTCTCTGCTAGGTAAACAGACTGACCCCTAGTCCTCTCTGCCTTTTTGTTTTTTAACCTTTGTTTTAATAATTTCTTGACATTTGCCCAAAATAACCCTGACCTCTGCTGCTGGTTCTTTGTTAGGAGCCAAAGAAACAATTGTAAGGAACTCCAAGAACATCTAGTGCCTGCCTTTCTTTCCTAGTGTTATTTGAAATCCCTCTGGGAATTGTATTTTAAAAATTCCCCCACGCTTTCCTCCCGCCTGAGAAGTAGTCAGGCATTTTCGTGTGTCTCCTACTGTTGCATTATTTCATTGCTTTCCTGTAGAAACTAGATATTTTTAAAGCCTCTGACTTATTTTAAAGTTTATATTTGGTCAGAGCCAAACTAGTGTTCTGCCACAACTGTACATAAAATTAGGTCAGTGGGTATTAATTTAGTTCCTCCTGTGTGGTGGTAGCTAGATGCATTTTTTTTTAAAAGGAAATAGTCATGCTTTAGGCTATTTTTTAATGCATTCAAAGAATGTCCTTTGAAATAATCATCTTGAGAAGCTAAATACTCATTCTAATGACATTATCTTTCAGAAATTCCTAGAACTATGTTCTCCTTGAAACTATGGAGGATGAGCAGTGAGAACAGGATCCTGAGTTGGGTTTTGATCCAAAACAGCTCTCCGTAGCTTAACCAGCCACGTTAGTTGAGGCTCAGCTCTGAGTGATTTTTGATTCTCTCTGAATTCATATTCACTCTTGACAGTGAGATTCCCCACTCACCATCCCACCCCCGTAGCACAGTTCCCAAAGAAGAATTCCAGAAAGATTTTGAGCCCTCAAAAGTGTTGTTGGAATAAAGAACTCACCTGCTTAGTTGACTGCTTTGAAGCAACAAAAAAATTATATAAACGTACATTATAGCAAGTAGTTTAAGAATCAGTTTCATTATCTTACCATACATTATATATTAAGTAAGCGTTCATTCATTCCATGATACTTTAACAAGCACCTGGCTAAGCTTGACACCAGGGGTGGAGCAGTGAACAACACAGAGGGACCCTCCGCCCTCAGGAGGCTTAGCTGTATTCTCAGTGGGTAGACTGGGTGCCGTAGACTATTAGCACCGTAGATGATCAGTGAGAGGAAGAGTTAAGGAAAGGAAGCAGTGAGCAGGTGTTTCCTGAGCTGGGTGACTCTTCTTGAACTAAGAAGGGATGGAAGGCTAGGCTATGCATGGGGAAGTGAAGACAGGTGGGCACACACCTGAGCAGAGTCTGCAGGTGAGATCGTGGAGCCAGCCACCTTCCCGCAGGCAGGAGTTGGGTACCTGGCTGGCCTGCACTGTGTCTTCTGTGAGGATCAATGGGAAGCACCCACACATCAGGGCCAGAGGGCCTAACACAAAGCTGGAAGGTGGAACTTCATCTGACAGGCAACTGCAGACCCTCCCAGATGGCAAAGGTGCTGGGGAAGATTAATCAGGCATCAGGACCGATGAGCTTTCCCTTAGCCGCAGTCACGCCTACCTTTCTTGTGTTCAGCTCCTCTTAATGGTAAATTGTTCTAGTATTAGTCAGAAACTAGAACCTTAACATCCCAGGTTTGAGAAGCAATTTGAGAGGGAAAACATGCTTGTTTAACTCTGAAGTTAAAATGAGCTAACATATCACTTCAGGCCAGTCAGATTAATTGTTTTGTAATTGCCACTGTGCCTTCTTGAGGAGATACAGGAGAAATAACAAGTGCTAGAAAAAAGAAGAGGCAAATGGGAGAGAATCTGAAAACAGTAAAGATCTAGCCAGGTGTGGTGACGTATGCCTGTAGTCCCAGCTACTCCAGAGGCTGAGGCAGGAGGATCATTTGGGGTTGATGTAAATGATGATCCCACCACAGTACTCCAGCCAGGACAATAGAGCAAGACCCTGTCTCTAAAATTGGTGACATATGGAGGTGAGGTTTCCGGAATAAATACCTTCTGTTTCTCTAGCTCAAAAGAGCTGACCATGGCCTCAGGGAGAATCCTGACCTGTATTTGTGTACGCATTGTTCTTGAGGTGGGATAGGGATGGGATGGGCTTTGTCACCCATCTTCTCACAGTACTGACAGATGAGAAACCGGAGGCTCAGTGAGTGCACAGCCTGTCCGGGACAGAGCCCAGTGTCACTGAGCTCCTGCCTTTACTCAAGCCCCTGCCACCGCACACGGTGCTAGTCCCTTCTTTTGCCCTCCTGTTCTCTCCTTTTCTGTTTTATCCCAGTTCTTGTTCTCTGGGGAGGAGGAGGATGGGAGAGGGGACAGAGTTGGGTGGGAGAAGCAGGAGAACCAACAAGGCAGGAATTGAGTGGAGCTTGCGTCCACTCTTAGGAACATCTGAAGTGACGTTTATGAAACAGTTTTAGATGCTGTAGCTTGCTTCT
The DNA here is from genome assembly GCA_963574575.1 of Galagoides demidoff. Lineage (NCBI taxonomy): Eukaryota > Metazoa > Chordata > Mammalia > Primates > Galagidae > Galagoides > Galagoides demidoff. Next base: position 1,756 of record CAUYQV010027835.1, on the reverse strand, counting down.
CTCAGAACCTCAGTTAGATCATCTTATTATCACTGGTGAACAGACTGGGAGGCTATGGAATGTCCCACGTTGCAGCTGTGCCACAGTGGCCATGTGGTCCCAGGCAGGTCACTCAGCTTCTCCCAGCTGGGTGTCCTCACTGGAAAATCCAGAAAGATGGTACTCCCTGCTGTAGCCTTTACCCCCAGATTCCGCGGTGCCCTATGGCTGTAAGACCAAAATCAATGTCTCCTCATTCCAAATCCAGTGCTTTTTTTGCTTCTTTACATAGTGTTATTCTCTATGGGGGCCTTGAAATATACTGGAGGAATGGTAAAGTTTAAAATACAAGTATATAAAGAAGGTAATATTTAAAATCCTCTAGTGGGGGCTCGGCACCTGTGGCTCAATCGGCTAAGGCGCCAGCCACATACACCTAAGGTGGCGGGTTCGAATCCCCAGCCCAGGCCCGCCAAACAATAATGACGGCTGCAACCAAAAAATGGCTGGGCGTTGTGGCGGGCACCTGTGGTCCCAGCTACTTGGGAGGCGGAGGCAGGAGACTTGCTTGAGCCCAGGAGTTGGAGGTTGCTATGAGCTGTGATGCCATGACACTCTACCCAGGGGGATAGCTTGAGGCTCCGTCTCAAAAAAAAAGAAATTGGGTTATTTGCCTTTTTATTATTGAGTTGTAAGTGTTCTTTGTGTATTCGAGATATCCCAGGGATTTTAGTTGTTTTCTTTATGCTCTCTGTATTTTCTAAATTTTCTACGGTGATGATGGGGTACCTTGATTTATGTGTCTTTTGATAGATAACATCAAGATCTCTTCTTGGATGAATAGAACAATGAGTCAAATATAATATAAAATTCCTCACTTTGTTTTAAAATGAAGAGGTATTTGATGAAGGGGTCTCCTTCTGCACATGTGGGAGGTTGCTTTCCGTGACCTCCAGGACCATGTTCAATCTTCAATGTCTATGGTTTTCAGACAGAAATAAGATGGGCAGACCTCTCTAGAAGAGCTCAGGGATTAACCTAAAGGCCTTGATGTCCCACAAACTCAGTAGGAACCAACAATGTAACATGACTACTAAAGAGCACTGATGGGACCTCAGGTGCCAAGAACAAAAGTAGTGTCTGAAATGAGGCAGGGGATGTCCCTCTGTTTGGGGCTTTTTAGACCACATTTGGAGCTTGTGTCCAGTTCTGGACACCACCCAGGGAATCAGAGAGCCATCTGTGTGCCCGGGATGAGGAAGGAAGAGCTATTGTGAATAGTGCTGCAATGAACATGGGAGTGAAGTTGTCTCTTTGATACACTGGCTTGGTGCTGAGGGGCAGTGGTTGACCAGGGGCAGCGGTGACTGGGGGCGGTGGTGGCCAGCACCAGTGGTGACCAGCGGCAGTGGTGACTGGGCAGCAGTGATCAGTGCCAGTGGTGACCAGGGGCAGTGGTGGCCAGCACCAGTGGTGACAGGGGCAGTGGTGATCTGGAGCAGCAGTGACCAGGGGCAGCAGTGACCAGCTGCAGCTGGTCCAAGTCTTCCTCTTTATGAAAGAGGAGCTAAAAATCTGGGGGTTTATGTGAAATCTTCCAATTCCTTTTTTTTTTTTAAGACGGAGCCTCAAGTTATCCCCCTGGGTAGAGTGCCATGGCATCACAGCTCATAGCAACCTCCAACTCCTGGGCTCAAGTGAGTCTCCTGCCTCTGCCTCCCAAGTAGCTGGGACCACAGGCGCCTGCCACAACACCCGGCCATTTTTTGGTTGCAGC
>CAUYQV010027828.1:0-30837 GCA_963574575.1 Galagoides demidoff | reverse complement strand
TAATTTCTGTACTTTTAAATTTGCTGAGGTTAGCCTTGTGACCTAAGATGTGGTCCATTTTGGAGGATGTTCCATGGGCTGATGAGAAGAATGTGCATTCAGTTTTGTTAGGATGAAAAGTTCTGTAGATTTCTATTAAATCCAATTGTTGAATGGTTAAGTTTAAGTCTAAAATGTCCTTGCTTAGCTTCTTATGGGAGGATCTATCCAACACTGACAAAGGAGTTTTGAAAACTCTGACCATTATGGTGCTGGAGGAAATCAAATTGCTCATGTCTGTTAGAGTCTTTCTTATAGAGGCACATTCTGGTTGGGTGTATAAATGTTAATAATTGAAATCTCATCATGTTGAGTGTTGCCCTTAACAAATATGAAGTGACCATCCTTATTTTCCTTACTTTTATTGGGTTAAAGCCTATTGTATCTGCGAATAAAATTGCAACACCTGCTTTTTTCTGATTGCCATTTGCCTGAATTATAGATGATCATCCCTTCACCTTGAGTCTATATTTATCTTTTAAGGTAAGATGAGATTCTTGCAGATATCTGGTCTGAGTTTTTGTATCCAGTCACCCAACCCATGCCTCTTTAGAGGACAATTTAAACAATTCACATAAATTGAGAATATTGACAAGCCAGGTAGAATTTTGGATATCAAGTTTTCTGAAAGTCCAGTGGACATTTTTAATCCTCTTGCCACTGTGGAAGTCAGAATTTGTTCAAGTTTCTGAATGAGTTTACCTTGGTGGTAGAGGGTCGCACTGGTCATTATGGAGTATAGGTCTGAGAATATCCTGGAGAGCTGGTTTAGTTATGGCAAATTTCTTCAACATGTGAATGTCATCAAAGTATTTAATTTCTCCATCATAAATGAAACTCAGTTTACCTGGATACAGGATCCTGGGTTGAAAATTATTTTGTTTTAGGAGATTAATAGTTAATGACCACCCTCTTCTAGCTTGAGAAGCTTCAGCAGAGAGATCTGCAGTCATTCTAATATTTTTTCCCTTGTAGGTTATGGTTTTCAAACATCTGGCTGCTTGCAGAATTTTCTCCTTCATATTAACTTTGGTAAAGTTAATTATAATGTGTCTGGGATATGCCTTATTCAGGTTTACTCAAGCTGGGGTTCTGAAACTGTCTGCTATCTAAATTTCAGAATCTCTTGACATGTCTGGGAAGTTCTCCTTGATTATCTCATGGAGTAGAGCATCTGGGCCTTTCAAAGCAACCTCACTGCCTTCAGGAATTCCTATAAGATGAATAATAGTTGTCTTTGAATTATCCCAGAGCTCTCTGAGAGAATGATCTGTTTTTGCTCTCCACTTCTCTTCCTCTTTGAGCATTTGGGAGCGTTCAAAAACTTTGTCTTCAATGTCAAAAATCCTTTCTTCTGCCTGCTCCATTCTGTTACTGAGGGATTCTACTGTATTTCTCAGATCTTTGAGGGCTGCAAATTCTTGTCTTAATGTGTCAAAATCTTTGGTGATTTTGCCTTTGAATTCATGGCATTCTTGAGACAGCTTTTGAAATGCTCCTTGAATGTCTACCTCCAGTCTGTTAATCTTATTTGCAATCCAAATTCTGAATTCAATTTCTAACATCTCAGCCATTTGTTTATGAATGGGATCTTCTGGTGTGTCCACCATGTCATTCCTTGGGAGAGTTGACCTACTCTGATTATTCATGTTGCTGAAGTTTTTCTGCTATTCCACCCCATGATTGTTTCACACCATTCAGCTAGATGAGCAGATAAGGTGAAATTGGATAGGGGGCTCCTGGGGTAGGGAATTAACCAACCCTTTACCCAAGAGCTGGGACTGGTGACTGCAGGTTTTCCCTTACAGCTTTGCACAGGCCGGGTACAGTGGTACAGCCTGAGACACTGGGGACCTGCTTGGTGTGGTGGGCTCAGTGGCTCTGTCTTGTTTTCAGCAGGTCTCTGTCCAATCCTAATGAATCAGTACCTCTGGTTTGAAGTCTCAGGCAGCCTGCATTTCTATCCCTGATCTGTTCCGCCAGTGGCTGCCACTGGAGTAGAGACCTGGCTATCTCTCTGTTGAAAGATTTTTTATTGTTGTTACAATTTTGGTGCTTGATATTGTTGTATTCAAAGTTTCTAATTCTTTCTAGTTGAGTTTAGGGAGGTGGTATGATTATAGGTACTGGTCTATTTCCTCCACATTTTCAAATTTCTGGGCATAGTTTTTTTGTAGTAACCAGGGATGATCTTTGATATTTCTATGGTATCTGTTATTTCCCCTTTTTTCTAATTAAGGCTATTATGGATCTTAGTTTTCTGTTTCTAGTTAATCTGGTGAAGGGTTAATCCATTTTAGAAATCTTTTCAAAGAACCAAATTTCTGTTCCTCTGATCTTCTAAATAATTCTAATGTTTTCAATTTCATTTAATTCTGATCTAATTTTCATTATTTCTTTTCTGCTGGGTTTGTGATTGGATTGCTCTTCTTTTTCTAGTTCTTTGAGATGGTTCGTTAGGTTGTTTATTTGTACTTTCTCTGTTTTTCAGAGACTTCTTAGGACCCATATAAGTTTTGATAGCTTATGGCTTGTCATTTTGTTCAAGAAATCTAGTTCATTTCTTCTTTATCTCCTCTTTGACCCAGCTGTCATTCAGGGTAAGGTTTTTTAGTTCCCATGACTTTGTGTGGGGATGAAGATTTTTGTTGAAGTTGAATTCTACTTTCATTCCATGATGGTCTGAAAATATACATGGTATAATTTCTATTCTTCTTCTTTTTTGAGCCAGAGTCTCACTCTTTCACCCTGAGTAGAGTGCCATGATGTCATAGCTTACAGCAACTTCAAATTCTTGGACTTAAGTGATCCTCTTGCCTCAGCCTCCCAAGTAACTGGGACTACGGGTGCCTGCCAAAATGTCCTGGTACTTTTTCTATATTTAGTAGTGACAGGGTTTTGCTCTTGTTCAGGCTGGTATCAAACTCCTGAGCTCAAGCAATCCACATCCCTCAACCTCCTAAAGTGCTAAGATTAAAAGACCAAGCTGCCACGCCCAGCCAATTTCTATTCTTTTAAATTTGTTGAGATTTGATTTGTGCCCTAAGATATGATCAGTGTTAGAGAATGATCCATAGGTTGACAAGAAGAATAGTATACTCAGTTTTATTCAGGTGAGTATTTTGTGTGTTTTTAAGCCCATTGCTTCTTTGTTTACTTTCTGCTTGGAGGATGTGTCTAGTTCTGTCAGAGGGGTGTTAAAGTCCTGATTACTGCAGTCTTACAGGATATCATATTGTTCAGATTGTTTAGAGTTCATTTTATATATCTTAAAGTATTTAAATGGTACATATTTATTTAGAACTGAGATGTATTCTTATATTGTTCCCTTGACCAGTGTACAGCATATATATTTTTATTTACTTTTGGGTGATAGGAGCCCAAGGAATCTTCAAATAAGATGAAGATTTCTGCTTTTTTCCTTCTTTGTTTGAGACAGTCTTTGTCACCCTTTGTAGAGTGCCATGGTGTCACAGTTCATAGCAACCTCAAACTCTTGGGCTTAAACAATTCTCTTGACTCAGCCTCCCAAGCAGCTGGGACTACAGCTACCCACCACAATGCCCAACTATTTTAGAGATGAGGTCTTACCCTAGCTGAAGCTGGTCTCGCACCTGTGAGCTCAGGCAATTCACCTGCCTTGGCCTCCTGGAGTTCTAGGATTACCACCGTGCCCAACTGATTCCTGCTTTTCTGATTTCCATTTGCTGAAAATATCATTTTATAGCCATTTACCCTAGGTCTTGTTTTATCTTTATGGATTAGATGTGTTTCCTGAAAACAACATATACTTATCTTGTGCCTCTGTATCCAGTCAGCTAGCCTGTGCCTGTTCAGTGGGGAATTCAAGCCATTCACATTTTTTTTAAAGAATTGGTAAGTATTGTGGCGTTCTATTTGTCTAGATTTGTGAAGGTCTATTGCTTGGTTTTAGCACTTGTGCACTGTGGAAGGTAGGCTTTGTCCTTCAGTTTCTGTATGACCTTATTTTGGTGGTCCATCTTAATAATCAGTGTAAAAAACAGATCTGAGTACTTTCTGCAGAGCTGGTCTTATTGTGGCAAAATTCCTTAATGTTTTCTTGTTAATAAAAGATTTGATTTCTCCATCAAATATAAAATTTAGTTTAGCAGGATACAGTACCATGGGCTGAAAATTGTTTTGTTTCAGAATGTTAAAGACAGATGACTATTCTTTTATAGCTCAGAAAGTTTCTGGGGCAGTGCCTGTGGCTCAAAGGAGTAGGATGCTGCCCCATATCCCAGAGGTGGCAGGTTCAAACCTGGTAGCCAGCCAAAAACTGAAAAAAAAAAAAAAAGTTTCTGCTGAGAAGTCCACTGTTAACCTGATGTTTTTCCCCTTGTAGGTAAAAAATCTGCTTAGACTGGCTGACTGCAGAATAATCTCTTTCATTTTGACTTTGGCCTGGTTAATTACGATGTGTCTAGGATTTGTCTTTTTTGAATTGAGTCATCCTGGAGTTCTGAAACTATCTAGTATCTGAATTTCTGGGTCTCTTTTTGGGAAGTTTTCCACCATGGTCTCTTTAAGTAGAGCTCCCACACATTCAGGACTCTCCCCTTGTTTTTCAGGAATCTCTGTGATTTGTATGTTCATTTCATGTAGTCCCATCTTTCTCTTAGGTGATTGTTCTAATTCTGCTCTTTTATTTTCTGCTTCTCTGAATGACTAGCTAAGTTCAAAAGTCTTATCTTTCATTTCTGAGAGTCTTTCTTGTACATGTTCTAATCTATTGCTGAGACCCTCTACTGTGTTTTGAAATTCCTTGAATGCCTTTTTTAACTATTTAATCTCTGCTATACCCTTCCTAATTATGTCTAGATCCTTCATGACTCTGTCTTTAATTTCACTGATTCCTTAGAAAGCTTTTGGACTTCATTTTGAATTTCCTTTCCCATCTCTTTAATTCCATTCATTTTTATCTGCCATCTATATTCTGCATTCTATTTCTATCATTTCAAAAAATTTCTCTATAAATTGCAGCAGTATCTCCCTTGTAATATCTTGGGGGAGTTGATCTGCTCTGATTTTTCACATTGCCAGCAGTCTTCTGCTGATTCTTCCCTGTGTGTGTTTTCAAAAGTATAATAAATACAGGGTGTCCATAAAGTTTGTGTTCAATTTAAAATAGCCAGCTTTTAACTGCCAACTTTATGGACACCCATAAAAATAAGTATGTATTTATTATACTTTTAAGATGGACTGTTAGGTTGTCCCAAAATTGTTATAGAGAGTTATTCTAGTTGAGGTCCCTAAGGCAGCATCCAGGAGGCTGGGGGGACCTGAAAAGTATAGCCTGTGTGTGCTAATGGAGTGCAGCACTATTTGCCAACAGTAGTGCCTTTCAACTGGCTCTGGGGAATTTTGGATGTCTAGTCAGGTGTATTGGTAATAAAATAACACCAGCTGCCTCAGAGCACAGAGTTTTCCACATCTGTTTTTGGACTTGCCAGTCCCAACTGGCAATTCTTTGTTCCTCCAGCTTTTCAGTGAGTATTAGGGCTGATGGCTGTCTATTTATGACTGCTTGGATCTTTTATTTGAGGAACTGAAGCCTTGGGATGTGGAGCTCACCCCAACCCTTCCAGGACCTACTAGAGCAAAGCAGCTATTTGTTACACAGTTAGCCTGCTCAGCAAGGATTTGGGGCTGTTTGGATACTAAAACAAGCTGCCTAATATCAGTTTCAAGGGTCCTGGGGCCTGGAGTACACTGTACGGCCTCCAGAGCCTGTCAAAGCATTGGCCTCTTATTGTTATGTTTATCAACTAAGCAGGATTTTAAGGTTGTTTGGAAACTAAAATTCACTGGCCTTAATAACATTCAGAGGTCCCACTGACTATTCAAATGAGCTTCTGCTTATACCTGTGGCCATTCATGCACACGCAGCCTCCCAAAGCTCCCTTTCAGGGCTGCAGTGTATAAGGGTCGCTGAGGACCAGACTTGCTTTATCCAAGTTGGTGGGGTGGGGATGGCAGAAAACCTCCAGGTGAAGCTCCTAGGCTAAAGATGGTTCCCTGATAGCAAGCCAACTGTTTTAACCAAAGTAAAAGCCTCATCTGCAAATAAATTCAAAAAGCTGTATTAACCAAAGCCCTACCCCACAACAGATCTGAAAATGCCATGGCTTTTGCCTGCCCTAGGGGGAGAGGAATCTGTAGCTTGTTGTGTGCTTCCTGAGATTTCCCAGAGTGGATAGAGTTGCCTGAGGCCTGGCCTGCCCCTCTTCAAGCCAGCAGGATCTGAGGTTGGGGCTGAACATTTAGGAGGGGCCCCTCTAGGCACAGATGCTAAAACCAGGCCTCTCAACAGGGTGGAGAAGATTCCTCTCTAGCAGGAGGCAGACTCCAACCAGACCTGTCTCATTAGTGTAGTTAGGCCATAGTTTCTTCCCACAGTGGGATGCAAGGTGCTCCCAGATCACTGAGCCACACAACGCTGAATTCCCTCAGAGTTCCCACTAGACATGGGGAGTACTGCCTTTCTTTTCTCTCCTGACTGGCTCTGGATCCCACCAGGTGTCAGTGACAGAGAACGTGGCCTCTGTAACCCTTGCTTTCAGTCACTACAGGGGCTGGGTAGGATGCAAAGGTCCTTTGCTTTTCTGGTATATGGGGGTGGGGAAGCCTCTCCAAGCTGTTTCAACTGTGCTAGCTTCTGAGGAGCCTGCCTAGAGGGAAGCAGACCTCTACAAGGAGCAATCTGTTGGGCAACCAAAAAAGGGGGGATGATGGGCTATGGCTACAAAGTGGCTGGAGCCAAAATTGTTCACTATTGTGCTAGGCAGGAGGGGACCCAGAGGAGGATATTCCTAGGTACAGGAAACTGGTTCTTTTGTCTGTTGTGGCACTCTCCCATGGGGTGAGAGATCCTGTGTTTCACTGCTTGTGAGAACGCCCTGGGTGAGGACTCCAGGCTCCACTGAATCTGGTCCACTCCATAACTGTCCTCAGTTCTTCACTTTCATCCTTCTCATCTTTGTCCTTGCAGTGTCTCAGTGGGGTTGCTGAGTACCTTAATTTCTCCTCCTTGTGATTTGCCCCCCAATTTCAACTGCTCAAAGTTCACTTCAGTCCAATTTTCCTCCTTTTGGATGGGAACTTGTGATGAAAGCTGCTTCTAGACAGCCATCTCACCCCTCCCCATGTTTTTTAATATTAATTCCATCTTGGAAGCAATACAGTACAGATAGCTTGAAATACAAATGAAGTGTTTGGGAAAGGTGTAGCTATGACTGCTTAGTATGTTGATGGTTTGAGAAGTTCCATTCTGGTGATTTTAATCTTGAAAATATGCCACATGGGCAATCTGAGACCAAGGTGGATTATAATAAGCATAAAGCTGTAGTAGAAGCATATCCATCTCAGCTTATGCATGAATTAGCAGCAAGGTTTGACATTATTATTCAAATAATATTGGACTACTTAAAACAAATTGGCAAGGCAAGGAAGCTGGATAGATAGGTACTACATGAATTAAATGAGCATCAGAAGAGAAATCATCTTGAAGCATGCCTTCCTATGCTGTCATGACATAAATGTAAACCATTTGTACACCAGATTGTTATGTGTGATGGAAAATGGATTATTTTTGACAGTTACAAGTGTTCAGCACAATGGTTAGATAAATATGAAGTGTGGAAACACAGTCCAAAAATTAAACAGCCATCAGAAAAAGCTGCTAGTACTTGTTTGGTGGTCTGGCCCTGGTATTATCACTTGAATACAACTTCATGAAACCTGGTCAGTCAATTACAACGGATGTTTACTGAATCCAACTGGACAATATGGTAAGGATACTTGCCATTAGCAGCTGAGACTGGTTGATAGAGACTGGGCAATCCCTTTGTAAGACAATGCTGTTTGACAGACAATGCTGCTCAAACTACAGAAGCTGGACTTGGAAACTATCATCCACTGCATTCACCAGACCTTGCACCAAGTGACTGGCTTTGGAGCACTTCTTGCAAAGAAAAATATTCAATTTTTGGCAAACTATGGAAAACACCTTTTGCAATTTCATTGCCACCTGATCTTCAGGACTCTTTGCTGCTGGCATACATAAACTATCAAAGCTACTATTAAGATAGTAAAACTGTTAATGGTTTAGGCACATACTTTGATTAATTGCACTGCTGAAAGGCCAAATGAGCCCCATTTTTCACTCTTTCCCCCTTCCCTTCACAGCATGTAGGCCTTGCAGAAGGCCTAAAACATATCCTGGAGAGATAGGGAATTAGCCCAGAGTTACAGCAGACCCTTGTAAAATCACATTCCCATCCTTGATTCCCCTAGTAACTAACCAATCCCAAACCCTATAGATCTAACCTTGCACAGTCTGGCTTCTGTAAACTGCCTGACTTTAGAGATTCCACCTTACTCCCCAAGCCCCCCCCAGCTGAGAAAAGATATAAAAACTCCCTTCCTTTGTTATAGGGCACCAAGAATTTTCAGGTGTGAACCTTTCTTGGTTGGCCAGCCAATAAATGAACTAACACTAAATTCAAATAGCGTGCTGGCATTTTCTCTATAATTCCACTCGCATTGGGTACAACACTGCCTTTTGCTTGTGATATAATAAACTAAACTTTTGAGTCAAAATTGGACATTTCCAAGTTACTGAGCTAAAAGTATAGTGTGTTTTCAGATGGCTTGATCTTTGCCAATCTAAAACATGAAAAATAGACTCTCATTATAGTTTTAATTTGCTTTAATTCTCCTTTTTGGGGAACTGTTCACTTATATCCTGGCCCATTTTCTATTGGATTGTTGCCCTTTTACTTTGATTTGCAAGAGCTCTTTCTATGCTAAGGAAAATAGCTCTGAGTTTGTGAGATGAATCATAAATATTTTCAATTCTGTTCATAATGTGATTTTTCTTCTGTTCTTATAAATACTTCTGGGCTTGTGTTTTGTTGGTTTTTTTTTTTTTGGGGGGGGGTCATGTTTATATAGGTCCCTTCTCAACTCCAAAATTATATTTTTAAACTCTTCTGTTTTCTTAATTTGGAATTTATATTGGTGCAAGGTATGAGATCCAGCATTTTTCCCTTAGAAGGTTTTCCAGTTGTTTTAACCTCGCTAAATACTCCATCTTTTCTCTGCTGTTGTAAAATCTTAGTGTTTTAAATTGCATCATTGGATCTGTTTCTGAGCTCTGTTAAATTTTATCAATGGCTCCTGGAAAACTATGCTATGAGTTCTTGGTCAGGGAATAGCTCTATTAATTTCTTTATTTTTCAGGTTCTGCATATTGTTTTAATGTTAATTACTATATCAGAGGTTTTCAAATGTTTGAAAATAAAATGAATTAGTCAACCATTTATGAGGAGAAGCAGTATTATTTTGTTTGGTTTGGTTTTTGAGGGTTTTTTCTTTTTGCCACTTGGTTATTACTTCTGTTCAGTTTCCCTGTTTATTCCTGTCTTTGAATTTGGATTTAACCTTGGTTTTCCATTATTTTATCTTTTGTTTTGTTTTGTTTTGTTTTGGCTTTATTGTGAAGCATAGTTTTGTTTTTTTGTTTGTTTACATTTAATGAATGGCCACTTACTAACTTAAGAATGTACTCCTTTTAATTGATTTTTGGCCTTAAATTGTTAAAAATTCATGATATGGCTTTATCAGTATCAAATTCATAACATGAGGGAAGCTTGTCACTTCATAATGGCAATCCACAGATTAGGGAGAGTCATTTGAGATCAGAACCACTAAGGAGAAGTTAACTTAATGATAAATTATTAGATCTGTGAATAACTGGCCAAGTTAGAGAAGGCAGAATTAAAGGTGAGTCTCAATCTCATCTTTATTAACTCCTACTATGAAGATAGTTCTAAATACAATATTGCTTTTACTGACACTATAATCATGGTAGGAGTCTCTTTATAATTTGTTGTTTTGAATGACTGAACTTAGAATAATATTTTCTAAGGTTTTTAAATGGAACTATACTATTCTACCTTTCTTACATTTACATTTGTTATGTTTTTAATACATGTGATATCCTAGATTTCTGTTTTGAGAAGGAGTAGGGTTTATGTGAAACAGTTTTTATTATATTAGATCTTCAATTATAATATTGCTGGAATCTCACATTCAGCATTTGAGATAGGGAACCTGCTCTTTTAGAAAAAGAGGATCCCTGCCTTCACCCCTACTCATTTCTACCATAGCTATTTAGAGGTAAACATTCTATGATACTGTTACGAACATCTGAAATTATTAGAGGTGAAATATGCCTTAAATATACTAAATTTGATTTACAGCACATCTGATTATGCTGTTAGTAAAAGCAACACTGTATTCCAAATTATCTTCATGGTAGGAGTTATTTTTCTTCTTTTACCCTGCTCTACCTCTGATCTTCATCTTATCGGCAACATGAGATACATTGGTGTTACAAAGGTTTGATGTGGAAATACTCAGGAAAAGATTTTAGGACATGGAGAATGACTCAGAGAATAGTGAATTACAGTGTAAATCTGATTAAAAACGGGTTAATGAGGAAGTAGAAATCTATTCAAAACAGAGAATGCATTAGTGTCTAGACAATTGTTTATTCTCACATCTACATAGTCCTCCTTTTTTGCTTATTTATCCATTGGTGCCAAATTTTATTTTTTATCTGACTTCATTATGGTAATATATAAGGAAGTATTTCTGAGGAATGTCTGAAATGCTGTTTTGCTATTACAAAAGTACTTTTAAAATCAGTATGAAGTTAAATTCATACAGATTTTAACAATTTTTAGATTTTTTTTGAATGTCAACATCAGAAGAGACTATTAAATACTTCAACAATAAAATGTATTAAATTTTCTGTGCAGTTTTACTTTTTATAGGCAAACCTATCACTTCTTAAAGTCTTTAATAAAAATTTTTTGGTAATATAAGCTTGGAATATGATGTTTTGGAAGTTAGATCTTAAGGGAAAAAAGTCAACTTTTGAAGATCTATTTAGAGCACTTTCTCCCATCATTCTTCACACTATGTGTTACAAATGATAAATCCAGCTTTTCCTATTCAGTCATCATTAAACATGACTCTAAAAAGTAGCTCAAAATCTGCTTCTAGGACTAAAAAACTGATAGGGGATACATTTGCAGGATAATTTACATTTATCAAATTTATAAAATTTACATTTTCTTGCCCAGATGGCATCAAATTCCTCTCGAGGCCTTTTCTTTCTTTTCTATTCTATTTTGTTATTTCAAAATATTATGGGGGTACATTTTTTTTTATAGTTTGAGTTAAAAGTTGTAAGTTTGCCCATCACCCAAATAGCATGCATCATCCCCATTAGGTATAAATTAACTCCTCCCCTTCTGATCCCTCCCACCTGTTTGCTTTTTGTTGAGTTTTACTAACAAATGAGCACAATAAAGGTGGCTGACTAGTTCCAATTTAATAGTGAATACATGTGGTGTTTGTTTTTCCATTCTTGCAATATTTCACTTAGAAGAATGGTCTCCAGTGTCATCCTGGTTGTTACAAAAAGTATTAGTTTACTATTTTTTTTTTTTTGGCTAGGACTGGGTTTGAACCCGCCAACTCTGGCATATGGGGCTGGCACCCTACCCTTTTGAGCCACAGGCACCGCCCAGTTCACTATTTTTTTAATCGTTGAGTAGTACTCCATGGTATACATATACCACATTTTATTCAACCAGTTGGGTTGATTCCGTATCTTTGTGATTGTGGATTGTGCTACAATAAACATTCAAGTGCACATGTGTTTTTGATAAAATGACTTTTTTTTCCTTTGGGTAAATAACCAACAGTGGGATTCCTGGGACAAATGGTAGGTCTACTTTTAGTTGAGGTATCTCCATGTAACTTTCCATAAAGGTTGTACTAATTTGCAGTCCCACCAACAGTATATGTAGTATAAGTGTTCCTTTCTCTCTGTGTCCATACTAACAACTGTTACTTGGAGATTTTTTTCTATCTTACTTATTTTTTATTTAAGGTTAATGTAAGGGTACATACAATTAGGTTACACTGTTTGGATTAGTTAAAGTCCAAGTTGCAGTTAAGCCCTTCACCAAGGAGTGTGCCAGATACCCCTACATTGTACCTATTATGTAAGAGCTTACCACACCCCCACCACCCTGCACCCTTCCCCTTTCTTGAATTTAAATGTGTTTTTCTCTCATGCTGGCATGTAGTTGTGCATCTACTAGTTTCATATTAATATTGGATACGCTGGATAGTTGCTTTTCCATTCTTCTGATACTTTATTCAGGAGGATGTTCTTCTAATCCTTCCAGGTAAATGTAAAAGATGCAAATACTTCATCTTTCTTTATGGCTAAACAGTATTCTGTAGTATACATATACTACAGTTTATTAATCCAGTCATGGGTTAATGAGCACTTAGGTTGTTTCCACATCTTCATGATTGTGAATCAAACTGCTATAAACATTCAAATGCAAATGTCCTATGGTAGAATGTTTTTCCTTCTGGTTGGATACCTAGTAATGGAGTTAGAAGAACAAATGCAAGTTTTATTTTTAGCTCTTTGAGGATTCTCTACACTTCCTTCCAAAAGGGCTATATTAGATTTCAGTCCCACCAACAGTGTATAAATGTTTCCTTCTATCTGCACCTACATCAGTATCTGCAACTTGTGAGCTTTGTGATGTGGGCTATTCTCAGTGAGGTTAGGTGATATCTCAAGTGGTTTTGATTAGCATTTCTCTAATGATTTGGGACAATGAGGATTTATTCATGTTTTTGCTGTCCATTCGTCCTTGTTCTTGTCTCTTGCCCACTGATTAATGAGGTTATTTGCTCTTTTCTTGCTGATTAGTTTGAGTTCTCTATAGATTCTTGTTATTATCCCCTTGTCATATTTGTAACACATAAATATCTTCTCCCATTCTAAAAGTTGTCTACTTTAGTTGTTGTACATTTAGCTATGCAGAAGCTTTTTAGTTTGATCATGTCTCATTTATTCATTTTTGGTGTTCTGCAATAAAATCTTTATAAAATCTTTTCACAGGCTGAGTTTTTTCCATATTTTCACATAAGTAAAAGCAAAAATGAGGACCATGTAATCCTTTCAATAGATGCAGAAAAAGCATTTGACAAAATTCAGCACCCTTTTCTGACAAGAACACTTAAGAAAACAGGCATAGACGGGACATTTCTTGAACTGACTGAAGCCATCTACAACAAATCCACAGCCAATATCATACTGAAGTAAAACTGAAAGCATTTCCACTTAGAATTGGAACCAGACAAGCATGTCCACCATCACCACTGCTATTCAACATAGTGCTGCAAGTCAATGCAATCAGGCAAAAGGATATTAAGAGTATCCAAATGGGGACTCTAGAGGTCAAACTCTTGCTCTTTACTGTTGATACAATCTTATGCTTAGAAAACCCCAGGGACTTAACCATGAGATTCCTGGAAATGATCAAGTAACATACTGGAATATTAAATCAATGTCCACAAATCAGTAGCCTTCATACAAGCCAATGACAGTTGAGAATCAAATCAAAGACACAATACCCTTCATAGTAGCTTCAAAGAAAATGAAATACCTTGGGATATACCTAACAAAGGAGGTGAAGGATCTCTACAGAGAGATCTATGAAACCCTGAGAAAGGAAATAGGATAATATGGTAACAAATGTAAGAACATACCATGCTCATGGCTGGGAAGCATTGTTAAAATGTCCATGCTACAAAAAGCAATCTACAAATTTAATGCAGTACTCATTAAAGCACCAACATTATACTTTAAAGAACCTGAAAAACTAGTTCATTTCATATGGAACCAGAAAAACCCTGAATAGCCTGAAATAAAATCAAATCTTGGGGCATCATGTTACCAGACTTCACTGTCTATAGTGATCAAAACAGCATGGTACTGGCACAAAAATAGACACATAGATCTATGGAACAGAATAGAGAACCAAGAGATGAAATCAGCTTCATATCTCCATTGGATCTTTGATAAACCAAACAAAAGCACACACTGGGGAAAAGAATCCCTATTCAATCAATGGTGCTCTGAGAATTGATTAGCCAAATGTAGAAAACCAAAGTTACACCTGCACTCTCACCACTTACAAAAATTGACTCTTACTGAATAAGAGATTTAAATTTAAGACACAAAATGATAAAATTTCTTTAAGAAAGTGTGGGGGAAACTCTTGACAGTATCAGCCTGGGAAAAGATTTTATGAAGAAGAAAGATCCCTTTGGCAATTGCAGCAACATCAAAAACAAGTGGGACATGATGAAATTAAATAGCTTGAGCACAGCTAAAGGCATAATAGTTTAGCAAACAGACTGACATTCAGAATGGGAGAAGATATTTTCATGGTACGAAATCTGACAAAGGACTGATAATTAAAATTTACAGAGTACTCAAACTAATCAACAAGAAAAGAGCAACCAATCCCATACATAAGCAGACATAAGACATGAACAGAATCTTCTCTAAAGACAACTTTAGAGAATAGCCAACAAACACATGAAAAAATGTTTATCACCCCTTATCATGAGAGAAATACAAACCAAATACACCCTAATATCACCTAATCCCATTGAGAATAGCCCCCACCACAAAGTCTGAAAGCTACAGATGCCAACATGGATGTGGAGAGAAGGGAACACTTTTACACTGCTGGTAGAATAGCAAACTAATGCAGCCTTTTTGTAAGGAAGTATGGAAAAATCCTCAAAGAGCTAAAAGACCTTCCATTTGATTCCACAATTCCATTACTAGGTATCTACCCAGAAGAAAAAAAAATCATTCCACCATAAAGACATTTGCACTACAATGTTTATCGCAGCTCAATTCCCAATTGCTAAGACGTGAAATCAACCCAAATGCTCAACAACCCATGAATGGATTAAAGGATTAATAAACTATTACTAGTACCTTCACAATAAAAAAAGAAAAAACCCAAGAAGTGTCAAATTTCCAAGATAGAAATGGTCAAACTTAGTACTAAAGGAAATAGAGGACATTTCATACTTAATAACCTAAGAGTAAAGGTGTAGAAAGCAATATTTGTTGAAATTAGTAACACATACTACTTTTTTTTTTTTTTTTTGCAGTTTTTGGCCAGGGCTGGGTTTGACCCACTACCTCTGGGATATGGGGCTGGCACCCTACTCCTTTGAGCCACAGGCACCACCCCACATACTACTTTTAAATCAATGATTCCTTTTCTATTTAACCTTTAGTTATGAGCACATGCACAAACTGACATATATGCAAACATTTCATACTTTCTGAATTCTAGAACATTAAAGTTTTAAGACTCTTAAATACAGACAACTCTTTATAACAAGTTTTGCTCTAACAGGGAGTGAAAATCCAACAGTAGCTTGAAGAGGATGTGGAGTCAAGTAATGATTTAAATTGGGAATCAGCAGAGTACAACTCAACAGGTCAAAGTGAGCCAGTTACTTTTTTTTGTAAATAAAACTTTATTGGGACACTGTTATGTCCTCATTTATATATTATATTTGCTTTTGTACTACAAAAGCAGAGGTGAACAGGTACAATAGGGATCATCTTGCCCAAAGTTGAAAATATCTGGTCTTTAACAGAAAAGTTTTGCCAATCCCCTGATCGGCATCATCTGGGAATTTGTCAAAGATGCAAATTCTCAGGTCCCACTCAAGACATAGTGAAACAAAAAATCAAGGGGTGGGGCCTAGAAATTTGTGTTTCAATAAGCCCTCAAGGACAGGTAACTCTAAGTAAGAAACACACCTGAGGAACAGTTCTAGTGCAGGTAAATCCTCACTTAAGTTGTCAATAGATTCTTGGAAATAATATAAAACAAAAACAAATTTTTCCGTAGGCTAATTGATACAGTAGGTATTAAGTTCCTATGACATATTTCTGGTCAGAAACATATCACCAAATTTCTAAATAAAAACCGTAAATCTTTCTTTTTTTTTTTTTTTTGTTTAGTTTTTGGGGATTCACTGAAGGTACAAAAAACCAGGTTATACTGATTGCCTTTGTTAGTTAAAGTCCCTCTTATAATTGTGTCCTGCCCCCCAAAAGGTGTGGCACACACCATGACCCACCACGCCCCTCCCTCCTTCCCTCTCTCCACTCACCACTTCCCCTACCCCACACCGTGTACTAGGCAACAGAGAACAACCTAGTCTGGTTCCAGTTCTAAGTGGAAAAGCTTTCAGTTTTACTCCATTCAGTAAAAAACTAGGTGTGGGTCTGTCATACTTGGCTTCTATCAGTTTAAGACATGAGCCGCCTATGCCTATACTCTTCAGTGTTCTAATTAGAAAAGGATACTGGATTTTATTGAATGCTCCTTCTGCATCTATTAAGAGAATCAGATGGTCTTTGTTTTTGCTTCTGTTGATACGGTGAATTACATTTGTGGACTTGCATACGTTAAACCAGCCTTGCATCCCTGGGATGAAACCTACTTGATCAGGATGTATGACTTTTTTGATGAGAAACTAAAATCTATTGGCTAGGATTTTTTTTTTTTTTTGAGAATTTTTGCATCTATATTCATTAGTGAAATTGATCTAAAATCCCCCTTTTTATTTGGGTCTTTTCCTTATACCAGAGGTGGTGGGTTCAAACCCGGCCCTGGCCAAAAACTGCAAAAATAAAAAATAAAATAAAATAAAATAAATTGAGGGAAAAGGAATCTTCCCCAACACATTCTAGGAAGCAAACAGCAGCCTGATGTTTGCTCCGGTATATGGGGCCAGTGCCCTACTCCTACTCTTGTTATTCCCCCTTTATCATTTCTGATTGAGGTTACTAGAGACTTTACTTTTCTATTTCTAGTTAGTCTAACCAAAGGTTTATCTACTTTATTTTTTCAATAACCCAACCCCTTGTTTTGTTAATTTTTTGAATCATTCTTTTGTTTTCAATTTCATTAATCTCTGATTTAACTTTGAATATTTCTTTTCCTCTGATGGTTTTAGGCTTAGAGTGTTCTTCTTTTTCCAGTTCCATAAGATGGTTTGTGAGTTTGTTGATGTACTCTTTCTGTTTCTCAGATGGAGGTACCTAAAGCCATAAATTTTCCTCTCAGGACTGCTTTTGCGGTATCCCACAGGCTTTGTTAGCTTGTGTCTTCATTGTTGTTTTTCTCAAGGAAGTTAATGATTTCTTCTCTTATCTCTTCCTGAACCCAACTATCATTTAGCATAAGGTTATTTAATTTCTGTGTCTTTCTTTTGTTGGAGTTGATCGTTTTTTTTGGAGTTCCACGTTTTAATGCCTTGTGGTATGAGAAGGTACAGAATGAAATTTCAATTCTTTTGATTTTTGTTGAAGTTTGATTTATGTCCTAGGATATGATATATTTTGGAGAATGTTCCATGGTCCAATGAGAAGAACGTATAATCTTTAGCTTTGGGATGGAATACTCTATACACGTCTATCAAGCAGAGTTGTTCTAGAGTCACATTTAAGTCCCTTCTATCTTTGTTTAGCTTCTGCTTAGAGGATATGTCCAGCTCTGTAAAAGGAGTGTTAAAGTCCCCTGTTATTTTGGTGTTACGTGATATATTGCTCAGAATAATTAAGGTCTGTTCAAGAATCTGGGAACATTTAAATTGGGTGCATAAATATTTAGAATTGAAATGTCTTCTTATTGTATCATTCCCTTACCAATATGAAGGGTCTATGTTTGTCTTTTTTGACTTTAGTTGCTTTAAATTAACTTGTATCTGAAAGTAAGATTGCAACCCTGTTTTTCTTCTGAATTCTATTTGCTTGAAAAATTATCTTCCATTCCTTAACCCTGAGTTTTAATTTGTTCTTCAAGGCTAGGTATGTCTCTTACAGACAGCTAGATGGCTTGCATTTTTTTATCCAATCAGCCAACCTATGTCTCTTCAGTTGGGAATTCAAGGCATTAACATTTATTGAGAGAATTGATAAGTGTGGTGGAGTTCTATTCATCTTATTTTGTAAAAGTCCATTGCTTAGTTTTATCTGTTCCATCATTGTGGAAGCTCGGTTTTGTCCTTTAATTTCTAGGTGTTTAGTTTGCTGGTGGTCCATTACAATGGTCAGTGTGTAGAACAGTTTTCCTGTAGAGCTGATCTTATGGCAAACTTCACCAAAGTTGGCATATCAGTAAAAGATTTGATTTATGCATCAATTATAAAGCATGGCTTTGCAGGATATAGGATTCTGGGCAGAAAATTGTTTTGTTAAAGTAGATTAAAGACAGATGACCATTGTCTTCTGGTTTGAAAAGTTTCATTTGAGAAGTCCACAGTCACCCTGATGGATTTGCCCCTATAGGTCAATTGATGCTTAACTCCTGGCACTTTGCAGAATCTTCTCTTTTGTCTTGACTTTGGACAGGTTCATCACATTGTGTCTTGGAGAAGCTCAATTTGAGTTCACATTACCTGAGGTCCAATATCCCTCTAAAAGGAGTGTGTCAGAATCTTTGGTGATGTTTGGGAAATTTTCATTTATGATATCCTCTAGTAGGGATTCCGCGCCTCCAGGGCAGTCTTTTTCCCCTTCTGAGGTACCCATAACTTGTATGTTTGAATGCCTTACGAAGTCCCGTAATTCTGTCAGTGAACATTCTGCTTTGTCTCTCATTTTTTGTCTCTTAAACTGCCTGAGTTAGCTCAAGAGCTTTATCTTCTACCTCTGAGATTCTTTCTTCTGCATGGTCTGGTCTGTTATTGATAGGTTCTACTGCATCTTTAAGTTCTCTGATTGCTTCAAATCCTTCAGCTCCACTATATATATCCTTCCTATATTCTTCATATCGTTCATCTCTAATTTATTATGTTTTGGGATTTCCTTTTGGTTATTTTCCATTTTTTCAGCAATTTCCTTCATTATTTTTGCCATCCATATTTTAAATACCCTTTCTGTCATTTCTAACATTTCTTAATAGGTGGAATCTTCTGCAGTAGCTACCTCATATCCCTTGGAGTGGTTGCTGCGGTCTGGATTTTCATGTTGCCAGGACTTTATAGCTGTTTCTTCCTCATGAGTATTTTATTTTTGCTGTTTCCTTGTCCTGCTTTTTTCTTTCACTGCTTCTTGCTCTGTAAGTTACTGTGCCTCTGACTTAAGATGTTGAAGTGTCCTTTTGGCAAAGGACTAAAAAGATGAGAAGAGTGAAGAGCAAGAAGGGATAAAAGATAAAAAAGAGAGAGAAAAAGAAAAAAGGAAAGGGGATGAGCAAAAGGGAAGATTACCAAAATGAAGAGAGGAACAGAAAGAGAGACAGGAGTAATAGTCACGTACAGTAGGGTACATTTTGACCCACACCCACAAATCATAACCACTAGGGAGGCTGGGTTGTGTGGGCCTCTTGTCATCTGCAGCTCTTTGCCAGCCTGAGCAGACATAGGACCCCACCTTCATCAAATAGAGAAGAAAAACAAAAATACTATAAATCAAACCAAAACAAACAAAAAATCTTAAGAGATAAAATTGGGGAGAAAAAAAATAAACATCAGGGGCAGGAAAAACTAGCAAAAATGAAGTCCTTATTAAAGAAAGCAATAATAAAAAATTATTTACATGAAAAATATGGGCTCGGCGCCTGTGGCTCAATCGGCTAAGGCACTAGCCACGTACACCTAAGGTGGCCGGTTTGAATCCCCAGCCCGCACCCGCCAAACAACAATGATGGCTGAAACCAAAAAATGGCCGGGCGTTGTGGCGGGCGCCTGTAGTCCCAGCTACTTGGGAGGCAGAGCAGGAGACTCGCTTGAGCCCAGGAGTTGGAGGTTGCTGTGAGCTGGGATGCCATGGCACTCTACCCAGGGGGATAGCTTGAGGCTCCGTCTCAAAAAAAAAAGAAAAGAAAAGAAAAGAAAAATATGAAGAAAAAAGAAGAAGAAAATCTGGGGAGGAAATTTTTGAAAAAGAAAAAAAATCAAACAGACAAACTAACAATAACAACTTCAACCACAACAACAAACTATGTGTATATATTTTGCTGAATATTGTCTGGGCAACAGGTGATCCTCTGGGATATGAGGATGCTAATCACAATACAGCTGTATAAGATGAAGACTGAAAGCTTCTGCTAACTTCTTTGCCCTCAAACCCCCAAGGGTTGGGAGCCTGGATCTCTCTTCAGCCCACTTATTATACATGTCTCGCCTTTTCCAAACTGTGTCCCTTGGCTAAGCAATGGCTACCCCAGGAAAGTGTGTGCTGCTCAGATCTCTCTGGAAGTACCCGCTTGTCAGGCCTGCCAGAACAGCCTTGCTCTAGGACCCTGAGGGCCAAGCCTGCAAGGCAACTTTCCCACAATGACTGTGCATGGCCTGCAGCCTAACAATGAAAGCTCCATTCTGATCTGGCCTCTGGGCACTGTTCAAAACCACTTGCTCACTTGCCCACAGTCTCCCAAGGTAACTTAACTGAGTGCCCAAGTCCAAAAATCCCTGCAGGGAAGGCCTTCCCTGTCTGCACACTCTCAACACTGCTATAGCTGCTGCTGCCCACAGCCCACAGCCCACAGCCCCCACAGCTGGTGGCCTCAGACCAAATGCAAACACTTGCCCCTTCTCTGCTGTTTTTGTCTTTCTTCTATAGTCCCAAAGTCTCCTGCTGCCTCCTGTACCCCTGAAGGGATGTCTCTGGGCAAAGTCCACAATCCTGAGGTGCCTGGAGTCTTCTTTCCCCATCTCATGGTGCCCAGTTTCAAAAAAACTGTTTCTTGCCCACCATCTTGCTCCACCTCAGACCCTAAATGTTTCTAATATTAAACACTTAAATAATTGTAAGCTATCAATATATTTAATAAAGACTAATAGAAACAAGATTTAGGACTATTCAACCTTTTTTCTTCTCTGCTGCACACTGGAAGAAGAGATGTGTTAGATCACACATTAAATACACAAACACTAACAAAAGCTGATTAACAAAAAAAAAAAAAGAAAAAAAAGATTTGTGCATACTTCCCACTTTTCATGATATCCAATACCACAGATAAGCAAAAAACTCCTCACAAAATCAGCCTGCAGTCTGTATTCCACAGGTTGGACATCCCTGATTCCAGTTCAGAGTTGTAAGTGGCCAGAGCCAATCCCAGCAGCTCAGGACACCAGATGGGCACCTAACAAGACATGGTCCCACCATAAGGCACACTCCCCATGCTAAGACCATTTAGATATACCGATGCATATATCTTTGAGATGTAAGAAGAAACTAGAATGCCCAGAGAAAAATTATGAAGACATGGGGAAAATATATAAACTCCACACAGACAGTGGACCTAGCCAAGAAATCAATGTTTTTTTCTGACCAAGTTATTACAAAATGACATTATTCAAGGACCTGCTATATAGCCAGGAAAAGATAAAGACTCACCTGGGGTTTTCATACACAAATTTAAAAAATCTTGAAACTTAATGGAAGCCTAACAGGCCTCAAAGAAGTTGTTCAAGAGGACTTACAGTGAATATAATGCTACTGGAAGCTGAATAAACAGATCCTTATTATATAGTAATGAAAAATTTGGCAAACTATCACCTCTACAATAACATGGAAAATAAAATATTTACCTAATGAATTAAGGTAATCCTAAGGAGAATCTTAAAGCAATTTGGCTTCTTTTATCTGCCTTTATAATTGAGAGAAGGGAGAGATAAACAAAAGAATGAGCTATTCACTTTTTGAGTGGAATTTTAAGGAAATGTGAAGAGAAATGAATGGTCTTTTCAGTCAGCATAGTGTTCTTAAAATAAGGGCCTGGGGAGGGAGGGGGAGACTGAATCTAGAAAGTGACTATAACATCCTTTATTAAGATGCAAATAAATACCTCACAGATCTTTTCAGACAAAAGATTTATCTAAGGATCTTAAGGGTGGTGCTATTCCATAGCAGCCTTATAGGGTACCTAAGGTAGGAAAGAGCTACTTTCAAAAGAGATTTATAGATACTACTTTGCCTAACAGAGTAGATCACAAACTGATACACTGGAAGTCCACAGAGTTTTTAAAGGAGTTGTATTAGCCTAGAATGAAAGAGTCAGCTACTATATAAAAGGAGGCCTTTGGACCGTGAAGCAGTACAAGCAGAAGCGAGCTCAGAAGGTTACTGTTACAAATACAAACCACTTTTTTTTTTTATTAAATCATAGTTGTGTACATTAATGCAATCATGGGGTACAATGTGCTGCTTTTACACACAATCTGAAATGCTTTCATCAAACTGGTCAACATAGCCTTCATAGCATTTTCTTACTTATTGTGTTAAGACATTTATATTCTACACCTAGTAGATTTCACATGTACCCTTGTAAGATGCACCATAGATGTGGTCCCACCAACTACTTTCCCTCCACCCATTCTCCCTAGTCCCCTCCCTTTCCCCTTTCCTCTTCTTCATGGGCTATAATTGGGTTATAGCTTTCATAAGAAAGCTATAAATTGGTTTCATAGTAAGACTGAGTACACTGGATACTTTTTCTTCCATTCTTGAGATACTTATGAAAAAAAAAAAAAAGATTGAGTCAGAAGATGAAACTAAAACCCAAAAGCAGCAGCCAGAGCCCACTAAGAAGAACTTCCAGGAAGTAGAACTAAGCCCTAATCAAAGGCTAATCAAACATGTACCCAGCCATGTTTCAGAACTGCTACAGACTATTGTGTGCCTCCCTTGTCCCACTTTTTGAGCAGAAATGTCTATGTCAATTAATCTGTGCCTTTTCATTTCTCTATGTTAAGTACATGGGAGGCATATAAATTATCTCTTCACAGGCCTTCAAATGAAGAAGAGCCATACCCAAAGAAACTCAACTGTATCCAGACCTGATTTATATTGGAGTCTGAGCTAATGCTATGAGGAGAAGTGAATTAGGAATCTTTGAGGAGGGAGTTCGCG
This sequence comes from Galagoides demidoff, assembly GCA_963574575.1. NCBI lineage: Eukaryota > Metazoa > Chordata > Mammalia > Primates > Galagidae > Galagoides > Galagoides demidoff. The sequence continues at coordinate 7,928 of CAUYQV010027828.1, read as the reverse complement.
TATTTTACACATATTCTGGATGTGGAAGAGGTGTGAAATGTACCAAAAGGACAAACTATAGCAATATTGATTGTCTAGAGATAGCCATAACAATATATCCCATCTTATGTGTTTTTCTTCTACAATGTGCCCCCCCAAATCAATAAGTGGAATCTAATTCCCCTCCTCCTTGAACCTAGACAGGCTTCTGATATACTTTTTAACCAGTAGAACATCGCTTTTGAATGCCTACACACCGTGTAAGAAAGTTCAAAGTTTCACCTTGAAACTCCCATGTTATGAGGGGGTTTCATATTCTAATTGACAGCCTAGATGAGATCTCAGTCAAAATCCATAACCAACCACCTGTCATGTGAGTGAAGACACCTCCAGATGCTTTCAGTCTCCTGACTTCAAGTTACCTCTAGCTTGCCAATCTTCCCATTTGAGGTCTGAGCCATCATGGAACAGAAGCTGTCATTCCTGGTGTACCCTATCTAAATTACCTGTGAGCCTGATAAAAATAGTTATTTTAAATCGCTAAGTTTTGGAGTGATTTTATAACATAGCAATAGCAACCAGAATATATACTCACAGAAATTATGCAATAGAGGGAAAACTGAGAAAACAAGAGGGGATAAAAATACTGGTAATGTCCTTGAAAACCAAGGGCATGAGTTCCTCTACACAAGTAGATGGAGAGGACTTGGACACTGAAGAATTCATTAAGTAAAGGGGAACTGTAATTCAGTTCATTGTAAAGGGGGAAAGGGCAGAGTACAGGGAATAAGTGATTGCCTGAAGAACAGGAAACAGACAGTGAGAGAAGAAGGTATGGAGGTATGTTAGTGAGATAGGCCCAACTCATTAAATAAAGACTTGTTAGACCCAAACCAAGGACTCTGACAAGAAAACAGGATGCAGTAAATAAACTGGTCAGGACCAGTTAGAACCAAGATGGTGACAAAAAATGACCCTTGCTCACCTTTTTCCTAATTATACCCTGCTTATAATGTATTAGTATGCAAAAAGAAACTCCCACAGCACCAAGAGGGTTTATAATCCCCAAAACAACCCCAAGAGGATACCTTGGTATGAAAAGAGGAGGAACCCCAGGTTCCTAGAAATCTCTGCCCCTCTCCCAGAAAACCTATTAAGAATCGATTCCTTATTTAGCATGTAATCAAAAGAAAGCCATAAATATTTTTTGCCAGCAATGTACAGGTGCTCCTCTGCTTCTGGAGTAGCTTGCTTGCTGCCTGTTTAATACCTTTTGCTTTTGTTTCCAAGTTAAGGATTGCACTTGAATTTTTTCCTGCATGAAGCCAAAAACCCTCTTTAGCCTTCAGGCCAAATGCCAGTTTTGGTGTTCACTTTCCGGTGTCAATGGTTTTTGTTATAAGCACTGGTAAGCCTTTTCCTTTTTAAACTTTATACATATTTTACCATGTGATCCCACCTTTTCAAAGTAAACAATATTTTAAAGATAATCCATTCCCTCATTTTTCAAATAAGGAAAAATTAAGACTTAATATTATATGCTTGTTTAAAATCACACACCATGTTGACAACAGGGTCAATCCTTAATCCCAATTTCCAAACTAGAGTGTTTTCTCACATCACATTGCCTTTTGTATTATAAAACTATTACATAATAACATATTTCACAATCAGAATTAAACTAACATCATTTAGTAATCAAAAATGATTACCTTGTTCCCAAAGACTTATACCAAAAAAGGTAAGCAGAAGAATGTCCTTGAGAAGATGAAAATAAGCATACAAGCAAAACAAATAGCCCTTTATAGATCATTCCAATCTAATTCACCCCTTAAAGCTATATTGTAAAGGCTTCAAAACAGGCTTCAAATGCATCTGTTTATTTTTTCTCATCCTAACCTGAGTACTCTTAATCATTCTACTCTCAGTGCTATAAGTTATCTAAATAATTTATCTCTTAGAAACAAATATTTCACCATTTTATTCAGATTTACCAGCACAAGTCCCCAGAGATTACTAGTCTAACCTACTATCACTGAGATAAAACAAATACAAGGATAATGTCCATAATAAATACTAGTATCCATAGAGTGTGATATGAGAGGACACAGATAAAGGCAAGTAGACTGTAGAAAAATACCAGTTATTAGTATGCCTAAAATTCTCATCATTAATCCCAGTGATGGAAAGCTTTGGGTAGAAGCCTCTGCTCATCACCCAACTGTCAAATCTAAAGGTCTTTTAAGTCACAGAGAACAAATATTAACAGTTGTTACCTCTCTGTGGGGAAACTATAAGCAATTTTCTTCTATATTTCTAGATTTCATATTAAATAAAATGCTAGTACACATTTTTAAAACCTTTTTTTAAGACCTTCTTCCAATTTCTTGGCAATAGTAACAATGATCAACATGTTAATCACTACCACCCTATTAGTTTATCCACTCACATGCCTCTCGCATACTAACTGCTGCTTCATTGTCTCCTTCACTCATTCCTCTTCTTTCACCCTTCCTTTAATCATGGGCAATGATCAAAGCTCAATCTCAACTCCACTACTCTTTTCCCTGAGCACCACAGTGCCAGTCTTAATTTATATTTGTCCCATTGTAGATCCAGTCATATGTCCCACTGTAGGCCGTCTTTTTCACTTGCCTATCCCACTATCACCTCAAACTCAATATATCCAAAATTTAGGCTTACCTATCTAAATCCCCTCAACCACCTACAACTACCATACCTATTTTTTTCAGTAACTACCATCAATTAAATTCTAATTCTTTCTCTGTCACCAACTAACTAAGTGACTTTAAACCCATTTTTTTTTAAATTTCTCTGGGTCTCAGATTCTTAATGCGCAAAATATATAGACTGGCCCAGATGTTTTGAGATGTCTTGGAGTCCCAACACCTTTGATTTCCTCCGTCACTGAGGAGCAAACCTTTAAAGTCACTTTTAATTATTCTTCTCCTCCCATTCTCCCTTCTTGTTCAATTCAAAAATAAAGTCTTCTGACATCTCCCCAATATGACTTATTTCCACTAAGTCCAAATCCTCAATATTTTATTACCTCTTTTGCTTCTCTTTCCAATTAATACTATACCTAGCACTGCTACAACCTAAATTTTCCTAAAATAATTACTTTAGCTAGCTCTTTTCTATTTAAAGAAGTTTAAGGCTTCTCTATTACCTATGGATAAAAATATATTCTTCTAAATTAATACCAATCCTATTTAAACAATTTCAAAAATCAAAGAAGAAGGAATATTCCCAAAAACATTCTATGAGACCTGTATCACCCTGACACCAAAATCAGACAAAGACATAACAAAAAAAGAAAACCACAAGCCAGTATCTCTGATGAACATAATGGCAAAAATCCTCAACAAAACACTAGCAAACCAAATTCAACAATACATTAAAAAAATTCATTATGATCAAGTAGGATTAATCCTAGGGATGCAAGGATGATTCAACATACAAAAATCAATGTGATACATCATATCAACAGAATGGAGAACAAAAAGCATATGATCATTTCAACTGATGCTGAAAAAGCACTCAATAAAATCAACATCCCTTCATGATAAAAACTCTCAAAAAAACTGGGTATAGAAAGAACTTACCTCACATGATAAAAGCCATATATGACAGACTTGCAGCTAGTATCATGTAGAATGTGGAAAAGCTGAAAGCCATTCCTCTAAGATCTGGAACAAGACAAGGATGCCCACTTTCACCACTGTTATTCAACATTGTACTAGACGTTCTGGAGTAATCAGACCAGAGAAAGAAATCACAGGCATCCAAATTAGAAAGGAAGAAGTCAAATTATCCTTGTTTGTAGACAAAATGATCTTACATCTAGAGCATTGGTTCTCAAACTTCCCAATGCCACAACCCTTTAATACAGTTCCTCATGTTGTGGTGACCTCCAACCATAAAATTATTTTTGTTGGCTCGGGGCCTGTGGCTCAATCAGCTAAGGCACCAGCCACGTACACCTAAGATGGTGGGTTTCAATCCCCAGCCCGAGCCCGCCAAACAACAATGATGGTTGAAACCAAAAAATGGCCGGGCGTTGTGGCAGGCGCCTGTGGTCCCAGCTACTTGGGAGGCGGAGGCAGGAGACTCGCTTGAGTCCAGGAGTTGGAGGTTGCTATGAGCTATGATGCCATGGCACTCTACCCAGGGGGATAGCTTGAGGCTCCGTCTCAAAAAAAAAAAAAAAATTATTTTTGTTGCTACTTCATAACTGTAATTTTGTTACTGTTATGAATCGTAATGTAAATATCTGATATGCAGGATGTGTTTTCCCATGGTCCAACCCACAGGTAGAGAACTGCTGATCTAGACAAACCTAAAGACTCCATCCCAAACTATCAGAACTGATAAATTTAGTAAAGTTGCAAGACACAACTTTAAAATCTATATTTCTATAGGTCAAGAGTAAATAATCTGAAAAAGAAACCAAGAGAGTAATCCCATTTACAATAGCTACAAATAAAATAAAATACCTAGGAATAAACTTAACCAACAGAAAGATCTCTAAGATGAAAACTACAAAACTTGATGAAATAAGCTGAGGAAGACACACAAAAAAGGAAAGCTATTGCATGCTCATAGACTGAATCAGTATTGTTAAAATGTCTGTACTACCCAAAGCAAGCTACAGATTCAAGGCCATCTCCATCAAAATATCAATGACATTCTTCCCTGATATAGAAAAAATAATCCTAAAATCTATATGGAACCATAAAAGACCCAGAATAGCCAAAGCTATTATAAGCAAAAAGAGTAAAATTGGAAGAATCACATCACCTGATGTCAAATTAAATGACTGAGTTGTAGTAGCCAAAGAGCATGGTAATGGCATAAAAACAGACATAGAGACCAACTGAACAGAGTAGAAAATCCAGAAATAAATCCACATATCTATAGTGAATTTATCTTCGACAAAGGCACCAAGAACATATTGTGGAGAAAGGATAGACTATTCAATAAATGGGGCTGGGAAAACTGGCTATCCATATGCAGAACAATGAAACTCGACCCTTATCTCTGTCATACATGAAAATCAAATCAAGTGTTTATAAGAGCTCCTACAACTAGGAAAAAAATAAAATAATCCAATTAAAAAATGGGTGAAGGATCTGAACATTTCTAAATAGGAAAAAAATGAAATAATCCAATATAAAAAATAGGTGAAGGATCTGAACATTTCTCAAAAGACTATAAATGGCCAACAGATATATGAAAAATGCTCAAAATCATTAGTCATCAAAGAAATGCAAATCAAGACTACAATGAAGTATCATCTCACCCCAGTTAAAATGGCTTTTATCAAAAAGACAATAATGAATGCTGGCAAGGATGCTGAAAAGGGGGAATCCTGTATACTGTTGTTGGGAATATAGATCAGTGCAACCACTATGGAAAATAGTATGGAGGTTTCTCAACAAACTGAAAATAGAACTACCATATGAGTCAGCAATCCCACTGCTGGATATATATACAAAGGATGGAAATTAAGTATATCAAAAAGATATCTTCACTACCACATTTATTGCAGTACTATTCACAATAGCCAAGATATGGAATCAACCTAAGTATCTGTCCACAGATGAATGAATGAGGATGTGTATATACCACAATATATACACAATGGAATATTAAATAATCACCAAAAAATGAAATCCTGCCATTTGTAACAACTACATGGATGGATCTGCAGAACATTGTGTTAAGTTAAATAAGCCAAGCACAGAAAGACAAATCTCACATGTCCTCACTCATATGTGGGAGCTAAATATTTAAACAATTGTTGTTAAGGAGACAGGGAGTTGAATGATGGTTACCAGAAGCTGGGAAGGGTAGCAGTGAGGGGAGGTAAAGCAGGGATGATTAATCTATGTAAATATAAATTTATAGAGAAGGAACAATAATTGGTAGCACAACAAAATGACTATAATCAACTATAGGTTAGGGTATACTTTAAAACAACCCAATAAATGGAATTGGGATGTTCGTAACACAAAGAAATGATTAAATGCCTGAAGTAATGGATACCCTATATACCCTGATTTAATTCACATTGTATGCCTGTTATCAAATGTCACACGTACCCTATAAAGATATATGACTATTATGTACTTATAATTAAAAATTTAAAATTTTTTAAAAGTACATTCTTCTCATCCTAGCACTTAAAGCCATTTATAATCTAATTCCAATCTACATTTTTAACCTGATTTCTTACTTTTCTGTCACACAAACCTTTTTTCCATTCAGTTGTCTTATGAATTGCTCTCTGATCATGTCATGAATATTTTGCCTCCGTTTACCTCCTATTCAAATTCTTCTTCTACAAAATCAAATACCGCCCAATTTTGATTCTACCTTCTTTTTGGAGCTGCTTCTACACTCCTCAATTCTAAGTGGTCTATAACTTCCATTGTTTATCTAATCTGCCCAATTATACTGTAAGTTCTCAAGAAAAGGCACCTATTTTAAATATTTTTTATCTCTTGTGGAAATAGCAAAGTAACATTGTAGGCATTAATAAATATTTGTTCATGACTGACTAAAATTCCTTTTTAATACACAATCAATGTGTCTTTATTGAATGCTACTCGTGGTCTACAATATGTACACATTTTTTTTAATCTTAGAAATGTAATTAAACTATGCGAAAATGTTCTAAGACAAAAGAGCTACAAAAATACAAAGAGTAAAAAAGAGGGATGGTAATCATGAGCAAAAGTTAAAACTTTTCCAATCCTAGGTCCAATCTTGTCTGACATAATGATTTTCCTGTTCCACTCCAATGTCAGAAGATGGCCAACACATTTTTTTAGTTGCATTTTTGCCTATGTGATTCAGAAAATGGTTATATATTTTCTCACATTCCCTATTATGGCAAGACAACAAAAGAAATTCTTGTTTATCCTGATGTGCCATTTATGTCTCGATTAGTGATTCATTTGGCACAAGTTTTAGAAGCATGTACAAGTAGTTTAGCTATCACATCTATACTGACAGTTTCCACACAAGCCCTCAACTTGCTTAGGAAGTGCATAAAATGAAAACACATACCTGGGAACAGTTACAGCATCTAAAAAAGATTTTCTAAGTGATCTGAAAAAGAAGAAACTTCAGGAATGTGAATTATGTGCCTATCAATGTTATATAAAAATGATGTACCTATCATTCCACAACAAGAGGTTAGTGACAATGCCAAGTACATGCCCTCAAACACAGTTGGTCACTGGTTATAGAAAGAAACAGTCTGTTCAATTTGAAAAACCAACAGTTATTTTAGAATACATAAAGTTTACGGGAAGAGTGAACAGAGCTAATCAGTAATGTGGATGTGGTGGATTTAGAAAGAAGTCCTACAAACAGCAGAAAAAAATATTTCTTCTGCCATGGCTGATGGAATTGCAATTGTGAACAGCTACATCCTTTACTTATTAGATAAGAAGCAGAGTAGAGAAAAAGTTCTCTACAGGAGAACTTTTCTACTTTCTCTCTTTTCTACTGTTCTTACAGGAGAAATCTTACCACTCAGCTTGTGAGCAATATGTGGAACATAAATTCAAGAAGGAATGGAAGACCCTCATCTTCTGACTCTGAGGAAAGACTAAATGGGAAGGTGAATTTTATAAGGCAAAATGAAAAAAAAAATCAACAAAGGATTGGTTTGCAGCAGAAGAAATGAGAAAAGTGAAAGGAGAGAAACCATCTTCTACTTGGACACCTGCAAGAGGAAATATATAAACAAAAATAAACAAAAACACTTTATTTTATAACCTAAAATAGGTAATAAAATCATCAGATGAGTTCATATTTATGTTTTTCTTTGAAAACTGTAGAATAATTACAAGTAATTCACCAACATCTTTCCTGCCCAAAATAAACAAGAGCTGGAGAATATGCAGATGGCAGGA